>CATIWM010102940.1:0-21437 GCA_949671775.1 Mallotus repandus | reverse complement strand
TTCAGTTTTCCTTATTCAATTAGGCTTTTATATTTTCTTGTTTAGTTTCTTCTTATATTAGTTTTCCTTATTGTTTTAGGATTTACTTCAACTAGTATAAATAAGGGTGCCTAGAAGGAGTTCTATGCATTGTATTTTGTTTTAATTTTAATTCTAATAATAATTTAGAGGTTGTTTACTCTAATTATTTTCTAGTTCCAACCCTAATCATCTATTCTAGTTCTCCCGCTGTGTCAAGTGCTATCAGAGCGAAAAAGATCTAAATTACTTAGTCTTTTTTTTCAACTCTAACCAATGGTTGGACGAGGACGAGGACGAGGCAGAGGCAATAAGCCTCAACAAACTGAGTTGGCTGAATTTTGAAGGATGGTAGAGGATTTAACCCGGGTTGTACAAGCTTTACAGCATTAGGAACTTGTGGAAGCCCGTATGGAGAATCCGGAAGGTGACCACAAAAAACTCGAGAATTTAGATCTTAAGGTTGATGAAGAACTTGAAGATGTGAACCCTTTACATGAAGCTAGACATGCAAATCATGCAGCACGAGGTGGATTAGAACAACGGATACTACACGCTCTCTGTTTAAATGGTGGAGGAATCAAGGTTGAAATTGCTGATTTTCATGGTAAGTTACATGCGGAGGATTATTTAGATTGGGAAACCAATTTAGATAATTATTTTGAATGGAAGCCCTTAGAAGAACATTAAAAAGTGCTATTTGTGAAGTTTTATTAAAGGGTACTGCACTTCAATGGTGGAAGAGAGTTGAAGAGCAACGTGCTCGACAAGGCAAGCCAAAAATAACTACGAAAGCAATTTCTACCTGCTGATTATACAATGGAATTATATGAGAGGTTCCATTGTTTAAAGCAAAATAACATGTCCGTTGAGGAGTATACTACAGAATTCAATAACCTATCCATTCGAGTTGGCTTATCCAAAAGTGACGAACAAATTACTTCTCGTTACCTCTCTAGTTTAAATAATTCCATAAGAGATGAGATGGGAGTGGTTTGTTTGTTTAATCTTGAAGATGCACGTCAATATGCTCTATCTGCTAAAAAAAGAGTTACACATTATGGAGCTAGGAAGTTTTTATATGGCAGCAATTGGAAAGACAAGGGAGGAGCGGAATGTGGTTATCAAACAACTCAGCAAAATAATAGAGGGGGTGCTGTAATAAATAAAAACCATGAAGGCTCAGTTAATCTTGAAAACGCCAATAAAGGTAAGGTATAGTCCCTTACAGATGGCAAAATAATTTTGGTTCATCGTCGACCAAAAGAGGCAGCAATTTTGATGTTTGATGTTTTACTTGTGGAGAGAAAGGACACGCTTCATTCGCTTGTCCACAACGGCAAGTGAACCTAGCTGAAATTAAGGAGTTAGAACTAATCTTTGATGACTATGATGAGGAGATAGAGGAAGTTGACCTTCAACCAACACAAGGTGAGTCCTTGATGATACAAAAAGTAATGATGACAATGACTAATGGCGAAGAAAAAGATTGGAGGAGGTGTAGCATTTTTTGCACACGTGTTGTTTGTGAAGGCAAGGTATGTGATTTTGTTATTGATGAAGGAAGCATGGAGAATATCATATCAAAAGAGGCAGTGGAAAAATTAAAGCTTCCTACAATAAAACACCCTTGTCCTTACAAAGTGGGCTGGTTAAGGAAAGGGCATGAGATAATGGTTACTTCTCAATGTTTTGTGAAATTCACTATTGGGGATAATTTGGAGGATGAAGCTTTATGTGATTTTGTTCTAATGGATGTTGGTCATATTGTAGTTGGAAGACCTTGGTTGTATGACCATGATATGGATCATAAGAAAAGACTAAACACTTACTCTTTCAACAACAGTAGTAAGAGGTATACTATGCACCCTCTCAAGGAAGAGGCAAAGCATATAATAAAGAGAAGTTCAACAACTAGCAAATCCAAAAAAAATTAATGGATTTTTATGTGCTGAAAGGATTAAAGTCGAAAGTAGTGAAGTAGGGGTTATATATGCCTTAGTAAATAAGCTAGTAGAAAGTGGTGAAGCTGGAAAGTTGCCTCAATATCCTATTAAAATTCAACATTTATTAGAGGAATATAAGGAGTTAACTATGGAGGCTATACCAAAAAGTTTGCCACCTTTAAGGAGCATTCAATATGCAATCGATTTGGTGTCGGGTGCGTCTTTACCAAATCTACCCGCATATAGAATGCCTCATATGCAACGAGCTGAGATACAAAAACAAGTTCAAGAGTTGTTGGAGAAAGGTTTGATACAAGAGAGTAAAAGTCCTTATGCTTGTCCTGCCCTACTGGCATAAAAAAAAGATGGTTCGTGGAGAATGTGTGCAGACAGTCGTGCTATAAATAAAATTACAGTCAAGTATCGATTTCCAATTCCTCGATTAGAAGATATGCTTGACCAACTAGCCGATTTTAAAGTGTTCTCCAAGATTGATTTGAAAAGCGGTTATCATCAAATAAGAATAAGAAGTGGAGATGAATGGAAGACAACCTTCAAAACTCCAGATGGATTATTCGAATGGTTGGTAATGCCATTTGGTCTTTCGAATACGCCAAGTACGTTCATGAGAGTTATGACAAATGTTCTTAAACAATTCTTAAATTCATTTATTATAGTTTATTTTGATGACATTCTGATTTATAGTCACAATAATGAAGAGCATTTGAGACAAGTTTTGGAAGTACTGCAAAGAGAACAACTTTATATAAACCTTAAAAAATCATCTTTCTACAGCCTGAAGTGATATTTCTTGGGTTTATAGTGTCTTTAGAAGGTCTAAAACTAGATCCAGAAAAGATTTCTGCAAATGTCGAATGGCCAGCACCTAAATCCATCAAGGAAGTTTGAAGTTTTCATGGATTAGCATTATTTTATAGAAGATTCATTTGAAATTTCAGTTCTATTATGAGCCCTATAACTGAAACATTGAAGAAGGGAGATTTTGAGTGGTCCCATTCTGCTTAAAAGGCTTTTGATAAAGTGAAAACTTTAATGAATAAAGCTCTTATTCTTGCATTACCAGATTTTGACAAGTTGTTTGTTCTTGAGTGTGATGCTTCACACATGGGAATTGGGGCAGCTTTAAGCCAAGATGGAAGGCATTTAGAGTTCTTTAATGAAAATTTATCTGATTCAAAGAGGTGTTACTCGACTTATGACCTGGAATTTTATGCTTTGGTCAGGGTTGTTCGTCATTGGCAGCATTATTTGGCTTACCGTGAGTTTGTAGTCTATTCGGACTATCAAGCCTTAAGGTATTTTCATTCTCAGAAAAAGCTTAATGATCGGCATGTCAAATGGAGTTCTTTTCTTGATGAGTTCAATTTTTTGCTAAAGTACAAATCTGGTCAATCTAATATTGTGGCTGATGCTTTGAGTAGGTGATCAATACTTCTATCAGTTTTGAGTACTCAAATTATAGGGTTTGGGGAACTTAAAAATCAGTATTGTTCAGACCCTTATTTTAGCAAAATAATAGCTGAATTGTGCAGTTCTTCACAAGCTGATTGTTTACCATATCGATTGCAAGAGGATTATTTGTTTAAAGGTAATCAATTGTGCATTCCAGAAGGGTCTTTAAGGGAGGAAATTATTCAAGAACTTCATGGGAATGGTTTGGGCGAACATTTTGGTAGAGACAAGACTTTGGCAATGGTAGTTGATCATTACTATTGGCCGAAGATGCGATGAGATGTGGAGAAATTTGTACGCAGGTGTTTGTCTTGTTTATTTGGCAAAGGAAATGCTCAAAATATTGGTTTGTATATTCCTTTACCTGAACCGGATGCACCTTGGGTTCATTTGAGTGTGGACTTTGTTTTGGGACTTCCTGGGACAATAAAGGGATTTGACTCTATCTTTGTTGTAGTGGATTGATTTTCAAAAATGGCACACTTTATTCCATGTTCTAAAACCTCTAATGCAACTCATATTGTTGATTTTTTCTTTCATGAGGTTATGAGATTACATAGTGTTCCAATTTCCATTGTTTTCAATAGAGATGTGAAGTTTATGGGGCACTTTTGGAGAACTCTATGGAGGAGATTTGGGACTGAATTGAAGTATTCTAGCATATGTCATCCACAAACAGATGATCAAATGAAAGTGGTTAATCGTAGTCTTGGTAATCTACTAAGATGTCTTGTTGGGAACAATATAAAGACTGGGGATTTAGTGATACCTTAGGCTGAGTTTGCTTATAACAATTCTGTCAATCAAACTATAAAGAAGACACCTTTTGAGGCTACTTATGGGTTAAAACCTAAACATGTACATGACTTGGTGCCTTTTCCACAAGAAGTTAGGATGAGTGATGAAGGGGAAGCATTTGTTGATCATATAAGGAAAATCCATGAAGAAGTAAGGAGTGCTTTATGGGACAACAATGCAGCATATTCTTCTACTGCTAATCAACATCGTCGTGTGCAAGAATTTGAGGAAGGTGATCACGTACTTGTTCATTTACGACAAGAAAGATTTCCTAAGGGTACTTATCACAATCTTAAATCTAGAAAGTTTGGACCTTGTAAGGTGTTACGGAAGCTAGGCTCAAATGCTTACTTAATTAAGTTACCTCCTGAATTGCAAATCAGTCCAATCTTTAATGTTTTGGACTTATATCCTTTTAAGGGTTTGTTAGTACACCACCTACTATTGAAGCTCAAGTTCCAAAATTTTCACTTGCAAAGGCGGATGTTATTCAAGAAGTTTTAAATGTCAAAGAGGTTCGGTCTAGGTGTGGCAATCGCTATAGGAGAATTTTGGTGAAATGGCTAGGCAAACTTGTGAGTGACAGCACATGGATTACTGAAGATGAATTGAAATGAGTTGATCCAGCCATTTATGAGCAATTTGTTAAGGCTTACTCGTCGGAGCTGAGTCATTTTTTGACTCAAGGAGATTGATACAGGCACATCCAATTCCTATTCAAATTAGGATTGGAATTTAGATTAGGATTATATTTTAGATTTATATTTCAGCCTTTCTTCTCAAGTTAGGAGTATATTTCAGTTTTCCTTATTCAATTAGGCTTTTATATTTTCTTGTTTAGTTTCTTCTTATATTAATTTTCCTTATTGTTTTAAGATTTACTTCAACTAGTATAAATAAGGGTGCCTAGAAGGAGTTCTATGCATTGTATTTGTTTTAATTTAATTCTAATAACAATTTAGAGGATTTTTACTCTAATTATTTTCTAGTTCCAACCCTAATCATTTATTCTACTTCTCCCGCTGCGTTAATACTACAAGCAGAGACATAGATAACACATAAAGCAACAAAAAAACTCTATCCATGGAAAATATAATGGTAGAAGCTAATAAGAATTGGAGAGTGAAGTGATTCTTAATAGGCAAGAGAGATATACAGAGAGCTTTTGAAGGTAGTTTAAGATAATATAAGATAGAATCAATGGTGGGTAAAAAAAAATGAGTGTTGATTTTTTTTCTTTGGTGGGCATCGATGTCTCAGATAACAATTCTTACAGTGGACTTATATAATGACATGTTTTGTTTGCTTATATGAGGTTCTGTATACATGAGAAATCTAGAAATATATTAAAATCAGACAAGCACTTTAATCTAATATTTCCCATAAATTATCCTTACAAGATTACTCGATAAACAAAAAAATGTTGGAAATTAGGTATAAATAATAACATATGCATGTTACATTGATGAACTTAATATCTTTTCTTTTGCATGTGCCTTTCATCCAATTAGTTTTATTCTTCTCACTCTTACAACAGGGAGATCAAGTCATGTAGTTGTTGCTACTTATCCACTTGGTCATTCTCTTACTTTGGACTAAGTAATTAAAATTGAACAAGGTAATAGATAAAATAAAAAAAAACATGGCTATATTGAAGATATTCAATTATAGTATCACTCTCATTCTTTTGGTACTTCCCTAATTTTTTGAATTATATATATGTATATATGATTTGGTCTGAATTGAATTTTTCCTTAACAAGAAATGATACATATGACCTAAATATTGATAGACTACATAACAAGAGTAGGTTTCTCATTTTAAATCGATGACAACATGATTTAATGTTGTATTTTAGGATGCCTTTTGAGAAGAACTACCACATAACTACTTCCTCACTAACAAAAATGATGCAGTATTTTTTTTTGAAACTAAAATGATGCAATATTAATCGGAGTTGGAACTAGTGAATTTTTTAAAGATAGAAAAACTTTTTCCATATTTTTATTTATTTATATATAAAGGTAGAATTCCAAATTTGAATTCAAACTTTTTATTATTTGAAATAATAATATCAATAAAATTTTCTAATATTTTTTATTAGTCATGTAGATGGGAGGGAACAACTTCCAAATTATTATTTTTCCCTTATGAAGAATTACTAGATATGATAATATGAAACGCATCACTAAACTCTTGATGCACAAACTCTTGAACTTGACGGATATTTTGAACTTTCACTTTATAGAGGTTGGCCTTTCACTTTATTTGGCTAAGATGCTATTTAGAAAGGTTTTTACTTGCTGTATTTTTATTTCAGCATAATTAGTATCTTTAGCATATTGTTCTGATGATGATTTCTTTTTTTATATGAATGTGAATGTTCTGCTACCGTACATATGTCTTTTGATGGATAAGAAATGGTGTTTTGTTAGGTTCATGCTTACAACAAGTTGCATTGTGCTAAAGAAAGATGTTGTTGATGATATATGGCCTTCTTTCACCAGTATTTGCCACTTTTGATGTTGTTGAAGAAGAGAAGACTAATGTGCTTTATTTGAAAAAATTTTCTTATTTGCACTCATTTATTAATACTATATAAAATTATTTTATTCTTTATACAATTATTTTTTCATAAATAAATTCTTATAGATTGTTGTAATTTGGGTTGTTTATTCAAATTTATTTAAACAAATTGTTCCTTAGGAATTTACAAATATTTAAAAAAGAAATTAGAAATTAGAAAATGAATAAAAATTTGTTTTTAAATTAGAAACGAATTATAAAAAATCCGTTTCTAAATTAGAAACGGATTGCCAAATTCCGTTTCTAAATTACAAACAGGTTTCCAAAATCTATTTCTAAATTAGATGCATAAATTTTGTTGTTTTCTTACAATTAGAAATGGATTACAAATTCCATTTCCAAATTAGAAACAGATTCCCAAAATCCATTTTTAAATTGGATGCATAAACTTTGTTGTTCTCTTAAAATTAGAAACAGAATACAATATTTCATTTCTAATTTAGAAATGAAAAATTGTGTTTCGTTTCTAAATTAAAAACGGAAACATTCTATTTCTAATTTAGAAACGAAAATATTCCGTTTCTGATTTAGAAACAAATAATTTCTGTTACAATTCTGTTTCTAATTAGAAACAGAATTTAAATTACGTTGCTAATTGATTTGCAACGAGCGATATAGCAACAACAAAATTTCATTTCTAAATATGTTTCTGAAGCAATTAGAAATGGATTTTTCAATATTAGAAGCATATTTTTTCGTTTCTAAACCGCATTTTTCTTGTAGTCATTTGCTCCTGATTAAATAATACTCTAACAATGGAATTTTTTCTCATTTTTCCCTCACTATATGATACTTTATTAACAAAATTTACCGTCATTATATAAAAATAATATCAATAATTGTCCTCATGAAACATCATTTGTAGTGACAATAATTTGTCATTAATTGGTTTTAACTCTTCACTATATATATTTATAATAATAAAGTTTTCATCATCAGTAAGGACATATCCCATCACTAATAAAATCATCCATTACTTTAGCCAATACTTGAACAGTCTATATATTCGACAAAAAAAAATTAAAAAAAATAGTATACATATTTATCTCCTAGAACTTGACATTCGTCAAAGATTACATTTAGATCCTAAAAACAAATGAACAAATAAACATATAACACAAAGAAGCTGCATCAATCAATGATAAATTAGAAAATTTAAAGAGTTATTGAGTGAATTTTTAACTTGTTTCACCACACATGCAATGGGTATATGAATCATTAAAAGAAGGGCAAAGGTGCATTTTCACCCTTAATGTTTATCCTGAGGAGCACATATGCCCTTTATGTTTTTTTTTGGACCATTTAAGCACAAAATTAAGTTTTTTCTATAATTTTAGCCAGTCAGATAACATTTCAAGAAAACAGAATTGGCGTCATTTATATAATACTTGTATGGATGTCAAATGGTCAAAATAGCCACAATATATTACTCCACCCTTTCTTCTTGTGCGGTAGTAACAAAAGTTGCAGAGAAAAGAACTGTTTCAAGAGCCAAAGATTACTCTTTGAACAAGAGTGAAAGGCAACCAAGAAAATACCTTTCGGTAAAATTCAAAAGGAAAGAAACCAAATATCATGCGGAGTGTTAGTCTGCCTTTATAAAAGATCATTTTCAGTGGCTATCAAATGCCATTGAACAACCAGTCGTCATCATATTCTTTATCATTATCATTATCATCATGTAGGTCTTCTTCATCTTGCTCAACTAATGCAGCAAATGGCGCATATAAGCTACCATTTCTAAAAAAAAAAAAAGCAACCATGTAAATTCAGAAGTTGAGAATCCAATTCAAGGAGCAATAACACATTACAAGCAATCTCAATAGCTTTTTTGCATAAGAAGGACTATAACTGAAATTTGGTTACTCACTTTCAGCTTCCAAGCTTGCTATTTTAACTTCATCATCAGTTTATGTTGCATTTCTTAATTAAGAAACAAGAACAATGAAGTAGTTTTCTTAAGTTTCTTGTTTCTTGATAATTTTTAAATTAAAACAACAGTAAGTTCAAGAATCATGGTTCGAGAATTTTTTTTTTTTTAGTTGGAGCTTGAATCAAAATCAATAGAGAAGCAGATACACAGTAGTAGCTCAATTAATCATGTATAGCTATTAGATTAGAAATCAAAATATAGTAAAGTGTAATAGCTATGGTGGGTTTTCTAGAAAAAGAAAAAGGTAAAAAAATGTGAGAAAGTTGGAAGAAGAAGAATAAGGGTTTGCTAAAAAGTAGAGGGAAATAGAGAGCTTAAAGCTTTAAAAAAAAAAAGGATTTCTTAGAAAGCATAAAAATGTAAGAATTTTCATTAAGAAGACAAAAAATAATTGTAAATTTTTGAAACGTAAAAAAAGTTAAAGAAAAAGGTGATTGGAAAGGAAGAAAACGAATTAAGGAAAAGTGACGAGAACAAAGAAGAAAAAGAATGGGAGAGCCATATAGTACTTGCACTAAGAACAAAGAAAATGGTCTTGTATTTTTTTACGAGAAGGAAGAAAATGGTTGGGGTGATGGGGGTTGTTGGATGAAAGTTAAAGGTGGGTAAGGACATGTGGCATGGTGGCAGGGATAATTCTTGTCTTTTTTTTTTGTGATGGAATCACATGATATATTATTTTGTGGAGTTTTGGATGAGAGTGGGGCCACATGATAGTGTTTACTTTTAATTATTTTATTTTATTTTATATTGTGGACCCATTACCTTTTGCATGTTGCCATATCATATTGACACAAACACTGTTAATTTGTAACTTTCTTGCCTTTATGAGAAGGGCTAAAATTATAGAAAAAACTTAATTTTGTGCTTAAATGGTCCAAAACAAAACATAAAGGGCATATGTGCTCCTCAGGATAAACATTAAGGGTGGAAATGCACCTTTACCCTTAAATGAATTAGTGACAAGAACACATATTCTCACCATAGAGTAGTAAAACCATAAGAGCAACAACAAGTGATGACAAAATGAATTATACCCCTCATCATAACTAAGAAAAATGATAACCATGAAATAGAGATAAAGAACATTTCACACTGTGGCTAGAAAAAACTAACTTTCCGATCTAACAATGAGAAACACAACACTAGGTTGTCAAATCCCTAAGAGCTTTTACATAACATTAGTGCAGCATCACTTTAACAGATCAAACATATAATGCATTCTCAAACCCATTAGCTTTTAGTGCATCTAACTTTTAGCATCACAATAATGACCAAATTCCATATTCAACATAAAAATAATATATGTCTTTTGGTGGGAGAAATTGGAGCCAAAAATTTTACACAATAATAACCAAATTCCATATCAATAACTAGGAACATAAAATTTTCTCACTACTAGTTAACCCCTTAACTAGGCATTTTTTGTACTCTCATTAAAACTATTAAAACAATACTTTTAATGAGGGATTTTTTATACCCTCATTAATTTTTTGTCATTAAAAACTTATTTTCTTGTAGTGATGTAATTACTTCATGTGGATTAAACCACCTATTGTTAATCAATCAAGACATGTAATTTTAGGTCTATTGAGAAGGATAAAAAAAGTGAAATAGAGAGGGATAGGAAATGAGAAGGTAGAAAATGCAAAAAACTATGTTGATTATGTTAATTGTATTTGTTTTTGTATTAGGTTGTAGGAAATAAAAAATGAATTTATAAGTGTTTGATTTGAGTAGGATTATTAGTGCAAATTGGTTTAGTGTAATAGCACTGGAGTATTAGATGAACATGTAATGTGCATTATTTTTTAATCAATGCAAAAGTTGGTATTCGACTGTTAATAAAATTCATGTATCTATTAAAATTTAACTACTAAATGCTTACTTGTAATAAGCTGCTTGTATATGGTGTTGTTCTAGTAGCAGCACATGCTATTGTACCTATGAAACATTAATTTGCAATTGTAATTATTGTAGTAGAAGCACATATTTGTAAAAGTTAATGATATAAGATTAACATAACTATGAATTTCTTTAAGCTTGATTTCATAAACTTAAATAAAAAGTACCATCTAGTGACATAATAGAGCATTTTGCTACATAATATAACATTTTGCTACATAATATAGCATTTAATGTTACTCTATGAGCAAAAAACATAATTATCACTGTCAACTAGATGATAGACACATGTGCAAAATGTTTCTATATCAACATTCATTGAAGCATTTTGGATGGACTATATTTGGGAACTTTATGAGGGTAGCTCTTCTAGGTTAAAATTTTTCTTTCTCTATTTATTCCTTTATTGTTTAAGTTGTCTAGATGTGACAACATTTTTCCCATTCCACCTTAATCCTAGAGGTTTGAATCCCAAATCTCTAGTTATAGTTGCTGAGCTTTTAATGGTTCCTTGTATCTAAATTACTCTAGCAACAGGCTGCCCACACTGGAAAAAAAAAAAGAAAAAAAAAATTCAAAAACATCACGAAATGCATTGAGTAAGGAATATACAACTAAAACAGACGTAGAACTAAGGCTTACATTCTCAACTATTGATCTATTATCTAACACATAGACTCCGTAGCCTAAAAATTTGGCCCTCTTAACCTACGATGATTGTTTCAGTGCAGTATACCTCTTGTTTGCACATTGTGTTTCACCAATACTTGCTTCTGGAATTATTTGACCTATGTTTGCCACATTACCTCTTCCTCTACCTATAGAATTGGTTACAACTCTGTTGTTTACTACATCATTAATACACTACATGCAACAAAGTGTACATACATGTTAATAGCCTACAAACATTAGAACCAAGTATTAGTGTGACGTATAAGTGGCTTATTTGCTTACTTATGAACTAGGTGAAGAATAAGTTATTGCAGAGCTAACATTTGAACTAGTGAAGCATATTTGATAGGAATATCAAGTACACTTCCACTTATATGTCCAAAAGCAAATGTTGGATGATTAAGATTATGTAAACATGAAAGTGCACCTATGAATATATGTTAACAGGAATAAGAAAAAGTTAACAAATATCATATAAACTTATTATATATTCCCATTGCCTTGTCCACTTGCATCTGCTGGTCCAACATTATGCTAAAAAATAACTTTTATTAATATAGGTGTAAATTGAAGCTACAAAAACATAACCAAAATGCTTGCCATGCTATGTCCTTGTGGTTGCCCCCTATATGGACATCCTTGCTTGTTATGCCCTTGTATGTTGCATAAGGAGCATATTATCTTTACAACTTTTTTGATAGCTTACTAAACTTTTGCATGACAAGGTCAGTGCCATCTCCCAACTTTAAATCTTCCTTAAGCACTTCAATAAACCACTTTCACATTTCTTTATTTTCAAGTTCTACCACTGCCTAGGTGATAGGAAATATTTAATTATTGTTATCCCTTAAAACAACTATAAGTAACTACCCTTGATAAGGTCCTTTAAGGAAGCAACCATTTAACCCCAATATTTTTTTGCACCCTTGCTTAAAACCTTCTTTCAGAGTATGGAAATAGACATAGATATAGAACTTCCTAAATAGTTGCTTTCCAAGTTCAATTGTTCTATCACACTTCACAAAGAAAGATATACTAGGATTTGACCTTAGTATCTCAGTAACATAGTTATGTAACTTAGCAAACTCAGCCACATGGTCTCCCATTACAATAGTTAGCACTTTATTTTTTACTCTCCTATACACAATTTTTGCAATATATATGCGTAGATTCTACTTAATCAACTCAGCCAATACCTTGAGTTTGATCCCTAACAGTGATAAAATCCTAGCTTTATAATGAGCAGTAATATAGTTATTGTTACAATGAAAAGTTTTGTTGTATTGCCTACAGTTATGCCTAGGATTATAGGTTTTAATCACCCAATTTTGTGTATCCTTATAAACTCCATTATACAATAGTTCTATTGTTGTATTATACTTATAAATAGTCACTTGCATGCTCTTCACTATCATAATAAGGTTCTAATCCTCCAACTATTCCTTCTTATCTTTGCCTCCCCAAATCTTCAAAGCCTTCATCAAAACTAGTTGACCCTAATTCTACATCTTCAACAGTTTGGGCATTTGCATTCATTGGACCATTACTTCTCAAGTTTCTTACCTCCTCCCTCACTGCATAAAGCTCTTCATCTAAATCACTGCGCACCTCATCATTTACAATAGGTTCTTCACCTATGCTACTCTCTAAATCTAAATCAGACTCATTATTAATAGGGTCAGCTTCCTCATTTAATGTTTCTTCCTCACCAGTATTAAAATTGAGCAAATCACTCCTAACTACCTTATTTACATCTGGACTACCTTGGGCTACCTCATTTATGGTTGGTATATTAATGATGTGAGTTACATAAAAATTGACTAGCTCTCCATCTTTAAATTTAGTTGAGATTTGTAATAGTAGAGAGTTTGATCCTATATAAATCAACTTTGGAAAATTCCTTTGCTTATACCATATATTTGCCACAATTTGATACCCAAACTTCCTTGTGCAAAACCACAACTCTGGCATGATTAACTTGTCACAATCAATATATTTAATTAATATCTCCCCACCAACATACCTCAATCTTGGATGTTTAACTATTGACCCCCCACAATGCCATTTGACTCTAATTATCATATCCTTCATTCTGCATTAATAAAATGAATATAGTTAATCCTATTAAAACATAAGGGACCATTACATTCTACTTTAACCGAACTTATATAAACAAATGAACTGGGATGAAACACAAGGGACCAACATATTATACTTTAATCCCACTCTAGCCATTGTGTCTTTTACTTTAATAGCTACACTATAATAAAAAAAAACCTAGCTTTTCTATTCAAATAATGAAAATACCAACACTGAACACTACAATATTTCCTCATAATACAGTGGTAAAAGTCATATATTTGGGAACTTTTGAAGCAGTAGGTATCAGAGCTTATAGCCTCCTCTTTATTTTTTTCGGTGGTTGCATAAGTCCAGAGATTCATCAAATTAATGAGCTTTGGCTTTTTCAATTTAAGAGGTCAAAAAGATGGGTTTACATCTAGAGATTCATGGAATCTTCGACTTTTCCAGTTTGAAAGATCGAAAATATGCTAGTCGTAAGGATAAATGGCAGAATTCCCACACAAAGATTCATCTTTTCCTTTTTTTTGAAATATTCAATCTCGATTTTTAGGGTTTATGATTTTAATTTGGGGATTTCATATGGCCAAATTTTAGAGTTTAATTTTACCTAAGGGTTATTTAATGTTTTACCACCATTTAATTGTGGCCAAACCCATACTTAGCCCCATGAACTTGTAGGCAAAATCCCATTGGCCCCCTAGACTTCTAAAATTATCTTATAGAAACCTCAACTTGCAAAATGTTACCTTATAGACACCTCCATACAAGGTTTGATGGCACGTGCTTCAGTTGAGAAATTGGCTCAATTTACCTTTTGTTGTCAAATTTCTTTTTAGTCCTTTAATTTATATTTAAAGTTCAAATTGGGTCAAATTGATTATTGTACACAAAAAAAATATTTTAACATATACTTTCTAGTTCACTAAACTTTATAATCTACGAAAATAATAAAAATATTATTTACAACTTTTTTACAAATAAATAAGTTATTTTAAAATAAAATTAAAATAACTTAAACGAAAATTTAAAAATATCTTAATATTTATAAAATCATAAAAAAAATTCATCTTACAATAATAATAAATTTATAAAGTATTATAAATTCTACATTGTAAATTGTAAAAATTTAAAATTAATAATAAAATAACTGACAAAGTTGATTATGTAAATGTAAATTTTATTTTAATATTAGATCGACATTATTCAAAACTATATTTTTAAATTTTAATTAAAATAAGTGAATATTATAAAGTTATAATGAAAATTTATAACTCAAATTTAATTAATTAATATGAATAAAAATACTTTTAAATTGTTAATTTCTCTCAATTAAGTTAATAACTGATAATTATCAATCTATAATTTTTATTCATAAATATTTTATTCTAATAATATTTTATTACAAGTAACAATTAATATTTTGATATTCATAAAGTTATGGATCATGTAAATCATATTTTCAACTGTCATTTGACCGAATAATTATTTATTAATTATTTATTTTGTTACTTATTTGTGTAGAATTGGTATATCTCATATTAAACTATTTATAATCTAATAATTTTTATTTATTAATATTTTTAAATTATAACTGCAAAAAAAATAAAATTAATAATATTTGAAGACTACATTATATTTATTAATATTATAAACTTTATACTTTAATTTAAAAAATTAAAAAATGAACTAAATAATCAATAAAATTATTTATAAGGATATAAATTTTTATTTTACTTTTAAATATACATTATTCAAGTCTGTGCATGTAAATAAAATATTTTTAATTTTAAAATTAAATATCTGAATATTAAAAAATTAAAAATACATTTATCATTCTAATTTTAATATAATCAAAATATATAAATGTAAATAAATTAATAACATTAATAATAATTATGCCTTAAAATAATAAAAATGTTAAAAAAATGAGAATATTGAAATGATAATTTATAAAAATTATGCAGATCAAAAGAAAATTTTTTAGCTAAAGAGAGTGGAGCAAAACATAGAGCTGTTTAAATAATGTAAAATTTACAAGTTTAGGTGTTTATAAGGTCAAATTTCACAAGTTGAGGTGTCTAAAGATCAAATTAAAAGTTTAGATAGCCAATGAGATTTTCATTACAAGATTAGGTATGGGTTTGGCCTTTAATTGTAGTTAAACTTTTTAGATGACATTGTTAACATGTATTAGAGAATTAGTCCACATCAGCGTGCATTACTCAAACGGGTATGGTGTTGTTTGACTAGGAGTGTTATGATGTAATGGCAAATAATAATAGTTGAGATGTGAAATAGATCATTAAGTAAAAGTTCAGGTGTGAAACGGTGTATTTGGCCTTTCCAAAATCCATGGCTTCAATGAAAGCATATATTCAATTTGTTGAAGGGGAAAATGTACAAATTGAGCCTCACATTTTGCCCTAATTTTACATTAAATTCTTTAATTTTTTTTTTCAACGAAATTGGAACTCCTGTTTTAAAAATTTAGACTATATTAAATCTTTGCTGAGCACAATTGGATCCTGTGTTTTTTTTTTGTGAAATTAAGTCCTATATATTAATAAAAAAAATTAATTGTAATGATACTAACAAATAAAATTGATAAATTTTTTTTGAAATATATATATAATCTAATTATAAAATTTTAAAATTTTTAACCTATAAAATAATTTTTTAAATTTTTCTTAATTTTTTAAAATTTTAATATAAATAGCGAGTTGATAATTGAGCTAAAATTTAATTTTAACGGTTGAATAAAAAAAATTTATTCATCAATTATTGTGTGAATTTAAAAATTATTGGATAGCTCTAATAATTTAAACTAATGAATGCAAATTTTTTAAATTTTATTCATTAGTTTAAATTATTAAATCTACACAACATCACTTGATTTTAAAATTTTTAAAAATTTAAGAAAATTTTTTAACAAATATTTTATGAGTTTAAAAACTTTTAAAATATATATATATTTCTAAAAAAATATATAATTTTTTTTTGAATGAAAAAATCAAAGGATCCATTGTGAATTCAAATTCTGAAAAATTTTAGAACTATAAATAAAAAAAAAAAGGCACCCCATTTTCTATTTTTAATATAAATTTATTTTTTTTAATGAACTAATTATATGTATGTGTTTTTTTTTTTTTTCTGATGAAATGTATGTGTATTTTTTTGAACATCAATACGTAAGTGTATTTTTTTGAACAGCAATATCTATGTGTATTTTTTTGAACATCAATATGTACGTGCATTCATTTTGAAATTAAAAAAATAAAATTTAAATAAAAAGTGGCATACATTGCAACATGTAACACATATATAGTTCATGTATCTATGATAAAAGAAAAAACAGAAATTGAAATTAAAAGCACTGAATTGAAAAATGGAGCAATAATGCAAACATAATAGAAAAATATAATCTTTAAGGCAGAATTACATTTATTTGAATTTTTCTGATTTGCAATATCCTTCTACCAATCATCTGATCTCCCCTTGCCCCGTGGCCGATGCTCATCTGATCTCCCCTTGCCCCGTCGCCGATGATCATCAGACTCATCCTCCTCCTCTTCCTCTTCCTCCCAATCATTAAAATCTTCTTCAACATTTTCATCATCATCCTCAAAATCTTCATCCTCAGAAACTTCATCCTTAATAACTTTCTTTTTATCCCCACGAAGCTCAAATCTACCCATTTCACCAACCCCATAAAATCTCAAGTTATCTCCATGAGCAACACCACCACAAATACTACTAGCATTACCAAGAACTGGGGCTTGATGATGGAGCTGTAAAAATCTTGGATCAGCAATCCTCAACATGGCCTCCATGTTGATGTTACTGGACACACCGCAAGCTGGCCCACGTAGAAGAAGATGAAGAGGAAACGATTTGCCGTTCTTCAGTAGCATCATTCTTGCCGCTGCCATTGCTAGTGTTCTTGCTCTGCTCTGTTTCAGGAGGATGCGGCGAAGAAGTTGGGGGTTTCATGTATATATATATACGGAGACAGAAGGGTTTTAGGGTTTTAGTGACTCCAGATGAGAGGACACGTGTTGTTAGAGATGG
This sequence comes from Mallotus repandus, assembly GCA_949671775.1. Lineage (NCBI taxonomy): Eukaryota > Viridiplantae > Streptophyta > Magnoliopsida > Malpighiales > Euphorbiaceae > Mallotus > Mallotus repandus. The sequence goes on along the minus strand of CATIWM010102940.1, from coordinate 3,953 downwards.
TTCTGGAGACTCACTTTGTAAACGGTAGAGAGATTTTGTAAAAAAAAAAAAAAAAAACTCCTTCCTTTGCAAGTTAATAGTCTCTTTTTTAAATAAAAAATTTAATTTAATTATCACTTTTATACATCTAAAATAATATTAATTTTTTTACTTTATTTTTATATTATTTTTATCTAATTAATTTTATAAAATTTTATAAATTTTAAATATATTTAAAAAATAATTTATTCACATTTAACTATTTTCTAAGTCTATTAAATATTTTTTTAATTCAAATAAAATCTTTATATATATATATATATATATATATACTGAGAAAATTGAGAAAATTGCCAAAAAGGCAAAGATTAATTGAAATTCAAATCATTTAGGCAATGGGGGAGGATTCCTTCATGAACCTCTTCCAAAAGAACCATAGCCTGATCAAGAGAAAGAGCCCATCTAGCAACATGATGAGCTGCACAATTGCAAAATCTAGGAACGTATCGAAATTGAACAAAAGAAAAACAACGAAATGTAAAACATCACCAACATGTGAACCAAGAGGAGATAGAGGCGGTTGATCCTTAATAAGGAGCTGGACTACAGATAAAGCATCACTCTCCACCTCTAGTCAAAGAAAGCCACTGTCAGCTGCAACCTGCAAACCATATCTGAGGGCGCAAAATTCTGCCATATCAACATTGCAGAATTTAACTTCCGGATTAGCAAAAACCAGCAAAACATGTCCTGATGAGTCACGAACAACACCACCCAAATCCAATTGGACCATTATGTTCTGACATCGCATATCAACATTGAGTTTGAAATTCTGGAGCTGAGGTGGACACCATCATTGGACTGAGGAAACATTATCTGCGGAGTTCATCCTTCTAGAATCTTAAAATTCAACTAAGACACTAGTCACTTTTGCAAAAACTTGGAAAGCTTCATTCTTGAAATGAAGAGCATTACGATTATTCCAAATGCTCCACAGTAACATTGAAACAAGTTCCCGACTCTCCTTATCATAGCGGCTAGTAAATTCACAGTATCAATCGACTATTGCATCTCTTTGAAAACTGTCAACTCTGCAACCTAAAGAGGAAGAGAACCACACAGAACGGATCCAACGACATTCAACAAAGATATGCAAATTCGACTCCACTAAACTGCAACGACAACAAGTCATCGGAACAACAAGATGGTTTCTCAAAAAATTATTAGAAACAAGTAGAGAATGAGACAAGAACCTCCACATAAAATGCTTCACTTTCGGAGGGGTATTTTAATTCCATATCGATAACCACAAAGACTTCATCTTCACAGAATTAGAGCTACTAGACTACACAGGTTACTACAAATTCAGAGCTTTATAATACGCTGTTTTGATAGAGAATATCCCAGTTCTCGTTTTTGACCAAAAATTTTTATCATCTGACCATCTAAAACTAGGAAGGATACAGTAAATTATATGGGCCTCAAAAGGAAGAAACAAATGTTTTATTAACTCTTTATTCCATTGCTTCAGATCCACATCTATAAGATCAGCTACCCAGAGATGTAAACCCAGTGTATAAGGGCGAGGTGGGGATAATACACGAAGAGAGTTACCACCCCAAATCCAGGGATCCTCCCACACGCAAATCGAATGCCCATTACCTACCCTCCAATAAATACCTCTTTCCAACACAGATTTAGATAATTGAATGTTGCGCCAAATAAAACTACTTTGATAACCGAGCTGTGAATGAAGTTTGAGAGCTCATAGTATTTCGACTGCAGCACGCTTGCACTAAGAGAGAACGAATTTGTTTGGAGTCTTCAGGCCTGCTTAGCCAAAAGAGCTAAGTTGAATACTTCAAGCTATCAGAAACCTAAGCCTCCATCTTTGGAGAGACAAAGCCTGTCCCAACTCACCCAATGCATATTCTTCTCCTTAGTACCAGATTTCCACCAAAACTGGCCAATTAAACTCTAAATCTCATTACAAAAAGATCGAAGCAATTTGAAGCAACTCATAATATAGGTGGGAATGGCTTTTGCTACTGACTTAATAAGGATATCCTTTTCGACTTTAGACAGAAGTTTTTCCTTCCAAACCTGAAGTTTGTGCCAAATTTTATCCTTAAGAACATGAAAATTTTGCTTTTTTTATCTTCCAATAATTGCAGGCAATCCCAAATAACATTGATGATGCTCAACATATTTAACACCTAAAGCTTGAGCAAGGCTGAGTCTCAAATCCTTATTCACATTTGCACTAAAAGCAATCTCCGTTTTATCAAAATTAATCTGTTTGCCCCGACACCGACTCATACTTAGAAAGGATAGAAGAAATAACATGACATTCAGAATGAGTAGCTCGTACAAATATAACACTATCATGTGCAAAAAAAACATATGAGAAACTTCAGGACTTGAGCGAGTTAACTTGTACCCATGTAAAAGAGAGGATGAACAAGCCTGTCTAAGCATAGATGACAACACTTTTGCACATAAGAGAAACAAATAGGGCGAAATCGAACCTCCTTGACGAAGACGCCTGCTGGGTTTTAAAAAACCTTAAGGATGCCCATTTATCATAAAAGAATATGTAACAAATGAGATACAAGTATTATTATTATTATTATTATTATATTAAAAAAGTCAATTCAATTAATTTATAATATTAAAAAAAAATTCATAAATAGACCAAAAATCAAAAATATTATCAAAATCCACATTGACTAAAAATATTTTCAAAACTAAAAAATATTTTCAAAACTAACTTTTCTAATTTTTATCTTTTAAATATAAATCACTTTTCTTTCCTCCCTTATTTTTAGGATATTGTTTTTTTTTTCTCAATATTTTTTTCTATCGTCATCTTTTTTTAACGTTTTTTGCTAAATATATTTTTTATTTTTAAAATATTGTCTTTATTTTTTTCAATTTTTTTTACTATCTTTAATTTTTTAATATTTTTTAATTTCTTTTATTATCTTTATTTTTTTTTTCTCAATTTTTTTTTTCTACTTTTTAAGTTACTCTCAACATTTTATTATAATGAATCCAAGAGACTAAATTCTGGAGTTCCTGACCCAAACCATCACTAGCTACAAGCAACCACAGAACCTCTCTAGCTCAAGAACATAGAAGCTAGGTACGTGTGGAACCCATGTTCTTTAGTTTTGTTTCTAATGACATTGGGTCGATGAATCATTGACTTTTGATTCTAAGCTTAACCCGTTTTTGTTTTTGTTCTTTAGGTGAGCTCAAACGTAAATGCAATTGTACGTTAATAGTAGAAAAACATGTTTTAAAAATGTATTCCTGGTTGTGCTCGGTTAATAGAGTAAAAATGCATATACTGTCTTCAACATTTTATTTTTAAAGTCCTAAAAATTATTATTTTTAATATACTTTCACACGTAAAAATATATTTTTCTCAACATTTTATTTATTTTTAAGATACTATTTTCATCTTTTTTTTAACATTTTTTTTACTTCAAAACTTTTGACGAGGCTTGTATCATCAATTAATCTACATTTCAGTTGCACAAAATTTATTTTTTAATTCAAAGTAAACAAAGTCTAAGAAAAACCACTTGCTTAAATCACATAATTTTTTTCATCATCAATTGCACGTAATTTTTTTGATGTCAAACTATGAAAAAAATATAAAATAAAATATAAGGGTTGTATGCATATAATAAGTTTTTTGTACTCTAAACATATTACACTTAAATATATAGGGATATAATTTATAATATCTGTTATTACTAGTCCTTTTCTTAAAAATGATGTCTTTTAAACTCATTCAAATAGAAATCATTTTAAAAAACAAAAAAAGAAACAAAAAAAATAAAAAGCAACAACTCTAAAAAAATTAAAAAAAAAAAACAAAAAGCAATAATTCTAAAAAATAACAAAAAAAGAAACAAAACAGAAAAATAAAAAGCAACAACACTGAAAAAAATAAAAAGTACTAA
>CATIWM010102901.1:0-17284 GCA_949671775.1 Mallotus repandus | reverse complement strand
CAAGCACACTCTCGCCGGAGAAGACATTGAAGAAGGAGACGTTGAAGAAGCCAGCGGTCTTTTCCTTTTTTTTTTCAAAAAGCATTGAAAATATGCTGACGTATCATAGGTACTAAAATAAACAGATAAAAATATTTTATGACGGTATCAGCTGATTTGTCGATATTTGCTAATAGAATAAAACTCAAGGTATTAGTTTATTATGGTTCAAATTACAGAGTATTTTTTTTTACATTTTTCTTTTATTTTTTAATGAATTTTGAATTAAAAATTAAAAATTTATAAATTGAAACATTAATTTAAAAATATAATTAAAAATAAAGATTTTAAATGAAATTAATAAATATTTAAAAAGAAATTAAATATTAATTTGAATGTTAGAATGTTAAATAATCATATTTTTAATAATATAATATAAAATTAAAAAGGTAAAAACATAATCTATTTAGAAGTGTATTTTTGACCAAAATTAAAATTAACTTGAATTTTAGATTTATACCAAATACAATATAATAAAATATGCAATTCATTTGAATTAAATTCTACAAACTATTTATTTGAAGCAAACACACTTCATTAATAAAAATTTATTTATAAATAAATTCCATTTAAAATTTATTTCCCAATGAAAAAAAATCCTTGATAGAATTAAATCAAATATGGGTTAAACGATTGCCTATCAAAGGAGTTGCAGAAAAGCAAAGTATTTGTGCCATTTTAGGCCCGGTTCACGTATGGACTATGAAGACTTATCTCAGTATCTCGATGAGTATTAGTTACAACCTTATTCTTTCTTCTTCTTTTTTAATGGGAAATAAGTAGAAAAAAAAAAAGTTGAATGTAAGAAATGTTAAATAAAATGATGAATTTTATCTCTCAGATTTCATTCTATCAACACTTAGTCTTTCCAATTGGGTTCTTGTAAACTTTTTATATTAAAAAATATCTTGTGAAGATAAAATAATTTTGTCTCTCTATTTTATAAGAATATACAGTTTAATATCTCTATTTAACAAAATTAAACCATTTAATTTTTTATTTTTAGTTTTAATTTTTGAAAGTAACTATTTTCAAATTATAGGTAGTGGGTTTAGTGTGTGCTCAATATTTGGCGATCATAACACTAGGTGGGTTCAATATCAGGGCTATAAGTCCTAGATCGCAAAAGGAGTCACCACCGAGGTGAAATTTAGGATACACTTTTACAATAATTGAATCCCAAAAAGGGCCCCGGCCAACAACCTTCCTCAGATATTGGTTTCGAAAACAAAATATAGGCTTTTGGCATACCCACTCAACCTTGTGGTTGGCTTTTATTTATATTTTATATTTTATTATTTTTAATTATTTAATTATTTCTTTATTTACATACAAATTGTAATTGCTTTCAAACATTTTTTAAATTTTACAATTAAGTTCAAGTTAGCCAATTATTTCATTTTCATGTAATTAAGTCACAACATTCATCACATTATGTTTTCACGGTTAAATTAGCAAAATAAATGAATAAATAAAATAAGCATGCAAAGAAAAGAATAAAGAAGAAATGAATACAACCCTTTTTACATGCAATAAATAAAAATAAAACGAAAATTAATCTAAGTTAACACTACTTGATTATTCTAGTGTTTCAATCAGTTTTTGTATATATATATATATATATATATATATATACAAAACTTATTGAAACACTAGAATGCACAATAAAATTAAATCTGGATGCGTATTTAAGCTATGTTAAATTGAATAAACATCAGATTTTCATTAATCCACGACTTAAACTAATTAAAGAAGGAAAAAACTCAATTTATTAACTTAATTGAAAATATAAAATTATTATTATCCTTTTTTCTTTTCTTAAAAGGTAGGGGGTGGACTAAAGTTTAAATTATTTTTATTTTACACCTACTTTCCCAAGATTCGATCCTGAAACGTCCAACTATAAACATTAGCTGATTACTGGCAGACCAAGCCCCTTAGGGCTATTATTATCCTTTTCAATCAACCTACTTCTAAACTAAAGTCATGAGATTAAACTAAATAATGGAAAGAACATGAATGGAATGAGAAAATCAAATTTAAGTAAAAATGAAACACAAATTTAGAATAAAATTAATGACGCTAAATTAAATAGATAACTATGATTCTTGATAAAATAAAATCAATTTGAACAATTAAAATAAATCAAAACTCAAACATCGACTATCATGGAATTTACTAAAACAACTATGATTAATAAAAAATATAAAAAATCAGGATTTGTTTCTGACCATGCTAAGGCAGCACCTCTAAGATGAATAACCTTAACAACATTAAGGCAAAACAACAACACCTCATCATACTAAGGCGGCGCCTCACTAATGAGGAGTTGTCTTACTGTTCCCAGATTAAAATCAATATGAAAGCTCCTTATAAACACTTCTTTCGAAAACATTCTTAATGTAGATAATACACATGAACTCAACCACAAAATCACATTGACTCAATCATATAAGAACCACATGCATTCATTTACTCAAACTCTTGATATAAATTGTTTGAAATAATAGTAAAATAAAGAGTAGATAGGCCTTACTTCTTTGACACTGTTTTAGCGCCCTATCTTGGACCTCATAAATTTTCAGTGATGGCTACAAGCTTGAATAGTGTAAATCCAAAATTCTTTTCCTCTATTAAATCGAGTCCTCTACTGCTTCTCTGTTAACTCAGTTTTCCTTTTTGTTGTTTGAGTTGTTTTTTGGTTCTTCCTCTCTCTTTTCTTCCTGAATTCTTCTCTCTTTTCATTTCTCAGCTCTCTATCTTTCTTCTCAACATTCTTCTTCTTTTTTTTTATTTGCATTTTTTGTGTTGTTTTGTTGCCGTCCGGAAGCCCTCCCCTTTTTCCTATGATTTCTCCTTTTTTATGCCTCTCCTTCTTTTTAAGTTCAAAAAATCACTCCCCACATTCCCTAGTGTTCTATACTACATTAGCAACTATTTCTTGCGCTAACAGCTGAAGAAAATCATGTAAAACATAATTTTCTCCGCTATTTTAAAAACATCTCAACATCACTAAGTTATTGTCTCATCGTTGAGGCATCGCCTTAGTGTGCTAAGGCATTGTCCGATTACCTTAGTGTGCTAACCATTTCAGTTACATGCCCATTAGGAGAGAAGAGAACTTGACTTTACACTATTCAGACTCATTTTTTGAATTTTTATCATTGGTCCTTCACTTTTGAACCGAGTTTGGCCATATGTCAACATAAACATTTACTTATGTTTCTATCAATACCTTATATTTAAAAATCAAATTACAATTTTAATGAATTCCTTAATTTGTTGAATTATCATTTTAAAAATCAAGTTATTCATTTTTTTAATATTTGATTTTAGCAATTGTAATTTCTTAAAAGTTGTTAAAAAGAAAAATTAAATAAATTAAGTGAAAAATAAATATAAAATAAAATTGATGAAATTTTGTAATTTGATTTTTTATTTAATATATTAATAAATGTACTTATAGGTGTCAAAATTTTCATTGAAATTGAAATTTTAAATTTGAGCTACTAAATTGTTTTATAATATTTAAATAGAGGATTAAACTATTTTATCTTTATAAAATTGAGGAATCAAAATATTTTTTTTTTAATAAAAGAGATTCACCGGAATCCTATCAAAAGGACTAAAGTGTTGACAAAATGAAAATTAATTTTCAAACAAGAGGTGAAAATGTAAATGAGGTTAAATTTTAAGAGGAAAATGTAATTTGCTCTTCTTAGTATAGATCGAAGAAACAATGTCCCACGATTATTGTCAAACTAACCTAACTTTTTTTCTATGATTAAAAATTATAGGTTAAATATTTTTTTTCAAACGATAAAGATTTCATTTCATTGATCAAAGAAAGATGATTTACACACCAAAGAAATACAAGTAATTTAACTTAATAAATTACTCATATAAACACAAATACAAACATGGTAAATCCATCTTGAAGAGCTCCAGATGATTAGTGCACTTGAGCTTCAGATGATGAGATTACATGACTTCCTCTTGGTTAAATCCTTATTTGCAGAAGATAACAAGAGGGATCATGTATAGAAGAAACCATCATCCAAGCAGAATTCAAATCCATCAAATCTCCACCAAATTCATTTAAGGTCGAGATTCTTGAGGAGATCTAGCTATCAAAACACCAAAATATAACCTTCATCTAAATCTATAGATCTAGACGATATCAGCTGAAAAACTAAAAAAGCAATTCAAGATAATATCTTGAATCTAAGTTATTTATCAACAGAATAGAGCTAAAATAAAAGTAAAAGGGATGAATAACAGAGAGACAAAGCAGAGACGAGAGAGAGTGGTTACCAGTCTGTATGCTATTTGGAGGAAGGTCAAGTATAGGTTAAATATTGGTCAATTAGTAACTCAACAATTTGATTTTTTTTTTTTTTTACTTGTTGTGTATCCCAATTTTAGTATAACATAATTAAACTATGTGACTATATATTTTTCTTTTTTAAGATTTGAATTGATACCTAATAAGATAGCAAATAAAAAATATATTATTTTAATAAACGTTGTAACTGCTAATATCACTATTATAGAATATACAAATTCTAAAAAATTTACAAAGTAATAAATATAAACCATCAACTAGAGAAAAGAAGTTCTTGAGTCCTATACAATGAATTGGTTAAATTCTTCAATAATTTACTTTCTAGAGTTTTAGAACATACATAACTAGTTCCGTATTTAATGCAATTTTAATTGAATTCAATTTAATTGACAATTAAATTTAAAACAAATGAATTACCTTTTTTTTTTAAGAATAAACAAATGTATTACTTTCTGGTCACTCAAACAATCATGTCAATGACCCTATATGATAACTAATCAATAAAAGATTTGTGTTTCCCTACCTTTTGTCTGGTCTTTTTCTAAAGAATTAGTGGCCTCCAAATATGTTTTCAAGACAAAAAAATGTTTACCCCCACTAAAAAAAAAAATCACACGGATGGAAAGTGATTTAAAAGAAATATGGACGGTTTATATTAACCAAAGAGTTATTATTATTTGTTAATATTAAATAAAAAATATAAATATCCGAATATAAAAAATAAGGTTTAAATAATATTATTTCTGTTTTTTTCTTACGATAAAAAATTAAACCAATTAAATTTAATTCACTAAAAAATCTATGCTTGAAAGGGTTTTGGACCACCACCGAGAGTTATTGTTACATCACATCCCACTACCACAAACCCAATTCTCCCCAACCTAGTTAATTATGAGAATTATTATTGTTACATCACATTCACTACTACTTTGGTTTTTTTAGGAGTTTCTGATACATCACATTCACTTCCCCTTTATTTTCAAACTATTTCAATATTTTTTAAACACTAAATTAGTTTTTATATATTTTTCTTTAAATAATTTTAAAGATACTTAATTTTATATGACAAAATAAATTTATTAATACATTTTTTTCTAGTAATTCATCATGCCCCTTGTTATATTTTATATGATCTTTTGATAGTATCTCATAAAACTAATCAAGTATGCCATCAAAACAATAAATTAATAACTATTGAAAAGTAACAAGTCAGAAGTTTAAAGTGATATTTAAAAAAAAAACATTTGAAATTCATATTTTGTCAAACAATTCATAAATCAAATTTCATCAATTATCAAAAATATATTTTTTTTTGTCGAAAGTTGAATAATTCAGCGATAATTTTTTTTTTAAATATTAAAAAATTAGATAGAAAGAATCTTCTATAAAATATACTTCTCTGAATTCCAATGCTATGTCAAGTTCTTCAAAGAGATGTTAATTATAAATTCTATGATTGTATTTAATAATTTGTGATTAGAGACAAAGATCTCACCCACCAAACTTAGATATGATGAAGACAAATGCATTCAATTATTACTTTATTTGTCACTAATTGGTGTCGCTAATGGAAATTAGCAAGAAAAAACTAAAAAGAAGAAGGCTTTTGCTTCTCGAAATGTCAACTCTTTTTTGGTAGACGGTACTTCTGTACGTTCAATACTCAAAAACTGTGTGCTTCCTAGTTTTCTCAGTAACACAGATCTATATGCATTTTCAGCAAGCAAATATTGTACTATTACACTAATTTTTTTTTAAAAAAAAGTTGAAATGGTTTTAAAAAATTGTCCAAAATTCAATATTTTATTTTTTAAATGTTAGAGTCTAATTATTTTTCTTTTTTTTTGAAAGTGTCTAATTATTTTTCTGATGGTTCTAAAAACATATTTTAAAATTAATTATATATATATATATATATTTTTTAAAAAAAATTTGAGTGCTTGCTTCAAAATTTTTTCTAAAAAAACCTAGAATTCCATAACCATAATCACATATAAGCAAATATTATAATTGCACCGGCCTCTCGTGGCTCACAATAAATAAATAAATAAACAACCAAAGTTCCAAATTTTAATTTATTATCTCTTGGGGGCAACTATAAAAGGGACTAAAAAATATATTAAAAAAAGCATATAATTTAATACTTTTATTATTTTTAGTATGTGATTTTAATAATTTTTATGAAAAATTAAAATATATAATTTTTTCTATTAATAATTTAAAGTATGCCACATTAATACCACATCTTTTGTCGACACTATATTATTACACGCCAACATTTCAGACATTTTTAATATTATAAAAATATTATAAAAAAGTTTAATATTATATATCTAAAACTACTAGAAATCATATACCTTAATTTATAAAAATATTAACCACTAACGACTTATAGTTGTCCCAAAGGAAAAAAAGTATCTCTTTTGAAGGTACTATAAGAAGAGACTAAACCAAGTACTGACCACAAAAATTTCTCTGGGAGAACTGTAATGCGTGGTGTGCCTCCTAATCTCTTTTAATGCTTCCAGTGTGACTTGCAACCGTCACAAAATTCATAAAAAACATATCTCTTACTTGTTCTTCTCAAACCCTCTACCATTTCTTCATCTCCCTTTCACCTTCTCCCAACTTCTAACTCTAATGGCACCTTAATCTTGTCCTCCTCCAGAACTCTACAATACCCTTTTCAACCATTTTTAACATTCAAACTAACTTCAACCTTCAGGTACTTGTCTCCTTCTATTTATTGCCTAACACTTCCATTTTCTTCTCTCATATGTACTCACACTCTTGCCATAAGCTAGGCAGGTTGCTATATATATCTTCTCTTGTTTCTCGTTTTGTCTTTTCTTTGTAAGAACAGGGTTTTGATAGATAGCTAGCTAGCCATGGTGATGATGGGATTAGAGAGGCTGATGGGTACCTTGAAATCAAAAATAAGGTCACTGAAGATGAAGAAACCTTATGACAAGATTGAGAAGAGTGAGAGTATGAGAGTTGAGATAAGAAGCAGGAAAGCAAGGAAGCTCATTGAAGAAACTCTGAAAATTGCAGATTCACCAAAGACCAAAACTTTTGCTTTTTAGAGTCTCCTTCTTTAGCCTAAAAGTTTAATACACTGTAAGTAACAAGGGAAGAACTACTTAATTCCCTTGTTTTGATGTTATTTATAAAACTAAACTGTAGTATACAATATAAAAAGATGTTTAAGGTCATATAGTTCTTGCATTTTTCTCTTAATTATCCATAGCAGCACCATATCAAAGACCATTTGATGGGTGGAAAACCTTTAGATATGGTTTTGTTTTGTTTTTTCAATGTGTGATAGTTGATGATAGTGTCTTTTCATATACAAGAACCACACCATGCCAACGCTCAAGCTAAAAATTCTAATCTCCAATCACTTATTTTCTTGGGACAATGGAAATTCATGGAATTTTCAGAACAAGAAAAAGGATATTGTAAGTAATAATTATAATTCCATGTTTATATTCAGATCAGATAGCTTCTTGAAATGGCTACTTTAAAAGGAGGTGAATAATTTCTTTTGTTCTTTTTTTTTTTCAATATTTTATGGCTGAGACGCCCACGAAGCTTGGCCACGATGGCCAAGGGCTTGGCACAGGCATTGCGAGGACTCCCGGGTCTCTGTGCCCGAGTTGTGTATCCCCCTCTCCCATTTCTGTAAGGGGAAAAAAATTCTATGGCGTAGACCATGCAAGTGTCGCTATTGCTAACTAAAATCGTAAGGCCGTTCTAAGGGCTCGCAACTCAGTCTAGATAAGAAATATTCCTGGGATCATATTAACAAAATAGGTGAAAAAAAATAAATTATAGGCGGTATGTCGCCGAAATCTGAATAGTCTAGTGGCAAAAAATTCGTTTCAAGATATCAGAAAGTTACAGGTCCTATTCATGTCTCTATTTCCATCTCTCAGATCAAGAAATAGATGGCATCTGTCATATAATTTTCATAGACAATGACCATTGCATAATAGTTAAAGAGTATTGCCGAAAGATATTAAAATAATGAGAAGGATGTAACTTCCAAATTTTTCTTGTCTATATATATAATTGTCATTTCAGGGTATTAAAGACCTAATCCTATCCTGACATTCACAGAGCTCAGTTAAATTAATCAAATTCCTAAAGCATAAATTTCTACCCCATCTAGCAGGAGACTCGAATAATCTACAGCGAGTGAACATGTTTCAAAACTGTAAGAGGATTCTCTGGAGATTAAAATTTGAGATTATTATTGTATAAATCTGTAACTTATACTGAATTAACAATCCAAGAACCAGTGATCTCAATGTGAAAAAGCTCTCAAAATATAGTCAATTCCCACAAATTTGAGGCGCTAACCTACTGTTTTCTGTTTATTTTTCCACATTTGATCATCTTACTAGACTTTAATCAAGAACAGCTTTTGTCCATGCAAGAAAAAGCCATGCACTAAAGAAGATAAGCTTTACCTAAAAAGTAATTGCTGATGATATGATCCATATTTGTGAGATGCTTAAGTCTAGTCTAAGATGATAAGGAGAGATGAATAATAGAATTAGAAAAATGAAGAAAACTAAAGAAAGAAAAGTAGACCACATGAATCGGCTCTTTCTTTCTATATTCAAAACAAGAGGATAGAAAATTAAAGTAAAAGAAGAATATGCATAAAAAGACAAGACATTAAAAGTTAGTCCTGATGTGGCACTTGTTTGCACACTAAAACTAAGATGTCATGGATTCAAAGGCTCAAAATTATTTAGAGAAAAACAAAAGCTCAAGTCCACATTCATTCACACTTCATATTTTAGTAGAGCAAGAGTGTCCACACATGAAAGATGCATAGTGCTGCAAAAAAGAAAGGATTTGTTTCATCATGAAACAAAAGAAGATAACAGAAAATTGTAATTTTAGTGGCGTTTCTGGAACACAGTGGTTAGAATCTACATAATAATGCATGGTCTGATTAAACAAAACAAACAAAAACTGTTAAATTTCATGTGTTAGTGTGTGTGAATGTTGGTTCAAGATCTTTGTCTTGTGCTGTGAGAACTCAAGCGGTAAGAAGATTCTCAAATTAAAACTCAAAAGCAAAATGAAAGAGGCAAGCTTTCCTAGTTGCAATAGCTGACATTTCTATAGCAAGTGTAAAAGCCTCTCGTATGTTCTTGTATGAACTGTTTGTTTTATGACTTCAATTTCATCATGTTCAAAAGATGGTTTGGATTACTAGACAAGTTTTTCTCTACCTTGTTCTTAGCTAATGACAACAGCCTGGACTATTAACTGCTAAAACCTGCATAGAACGACCACTCTTATAGTTTTTATAGGAAAAATGATGAAACTTTAATCACAATACTTATAAAGTTTAAAGCCCTAGAAGTTGAATCTCAAAGCAAATTGAAAGAAAACAACAGTGCAAAGAGACAGTCCTATTAAGATTCTTAAGCATACCCATCAGCCAACCATCTGAAAATCATGTAGTCACAACAGACTCTAAGTTCGGACTTCAGAGCAACCTTACCGCATCTAATCAACTGTCATATAAAATGATAATGTTTTCAAGATTGATATAAACGAAATTAAATTAAGTGTGGATTCAAGACAATTATGATGCAGAAATTTCTACCAACAGAATTTTTTGTTTTTCGAAAATGTTTCTATATTGGAAACTTTAGAAAATTCTTTGAAAATTTTTCTGAGTCGTTTGTGCAAATATGAAAAATTAGGAAACAATTTTCAAGTTGAAAAATATATTTCTTTGGGCTTTTTTCTAAATAAGAAAGAAGACAAACTAAAAAGTAATTTTATATTTTCCTTAACTAAATAAATAATTTTTATAATTATACTATTAATTGATAGAGTAAATAAATTTTCTTAATATTTATATATAAAATTTATATCTACATATTTATATATTTTTTATATTTGTTTAGATACCCCTTTACTTTTAATATTTACATATTTTCCTACAATTTTATTTCCAATTTCGTCATATATGTTTTTACATTTCTCCGATTCTTCATTTCTGTTTCCGTTTTTATGCTACATTGAAGAGGGAGGAAAACAAGAGTAGATGAATTAATATAATAATTAAGATTCCCCACACTGCTTATCTGATAATTGAATGATTTTGATTTGCCAAATTAAATGGATTCGCATTAAATTAGTCAGCAAACATCCTTTAAAAAGGTCCCACTAACAATAATTAAATAATTAATCTAAATTTATAATTAATTCAGGGATAAACCAATGCACACTTTCAAACTTGTTCGGTAGCCTACCATGGTATAAGTAATTAATCTGGTTAAGTTTGTTTTTTGTGTCCTAGTTAGAGAAAAAAATAATAATAATTTAGATTTTCACCATCATGGCATCTTGCAGCTCTGTATAAGCAGCACTAGTTTTCATAAATTACATGCCAAACCTGGTTTAAATATGGATCCTATTAAGCTCTAGCTAGCTTTGACAAATTAGTAGATCTTTAGGTTTTTACATGTATTAGCACTGCAATATATAGATCTGAGCTTTGATTGCATAGTCACCAACTTGCATATAAAAGAATGTTATTGTCAGATCTTCTATTTTTTCAGGTAAAGTAATACATAATAAAAAAAAAAATTGTTAGTTATTAGTATTGGAATATGCCAATGATATCACAGAAACGTGAAAGGTTAAGCATGAACTTAATTAATACAAAGATAATGCTAACATGATCTGTGTCCTCCACTAGATTTGGCAAGTAACTAAGACAAAAGCTACTACAGACAAACTATAACAGGAAGATTCCTCCACTTTGGCACTATATTAACGGAATCCCCAAATAAAAAACAAAGTTCAAGTACTAAATTAATATAACAACGATGAAAGTACAATTTTAGTCCTCATAATTTTGATTTATGACATTTAAGTATTCTGTGTGCCAATAATTTTATGTTTTGATACCTTTTTGAATAATATTGTTAAAAGTTTATAATTTAATGTTTAAAAATCTAAGTTTTAATAGTAAAATTATTTACTGAGTGATCTAACATTTAGCTAACTACAATAAATTAGGTTTAGATGTAATTTTAATTTTATTATGAATAAAAAATATTTTTTAAAAACAATCAATTGGTTAAATTGATTATAAATCATACATAAAATAATTTTATCTTTTTTTTAATACAAAATAATTTTGTCATTAAATATACTGTTATATTAATATTTTCTGATTAAATCATTATAATAATATTAGTAGATAGAGTATTAAAATATAAAAAAGTATGAAATATAAGGATTTAATGTCATAAAAAAAATCATAGAACTAGTTTTGTCTTAAGTCGAAATTACAGGAATCAAAATTGTGCTCTTCCCTACAATAACACAAGTTCAAGGTTTAACTGGTCAATAAGGAATTATTAAAATTTAACCTCGTTAAGCATTTTAGTATACTTCAATAAGGACATTTGTGATTTACCCATCCAGCAGGAGTATGATAATAGTTCAACAGGATTAGCATTACTGAGGCAAGCATAATCTACAAATTGTCATATTCAATGCTTATAGGAATCAAGGCAATCCAACAAACTTCATTAAAAAAAATAAAAAACCTGCACAGTTTTTTCCTTATGAATTACTATATGATCAAATAATCTAAACCTATAACTGCATAGTAATGGGAGCGTAGAGGAGAGCATATAGAAACTATCAAACTAATTTGCACCCTTGGTTATAAGAGGTACTCCCTCTGTTACTAAATAATTATCGTTTAAAGATTTTTTACATAGATTAAGGAATGCATTTAATAGATATATAAAATACTATACTACCCTTATAATAATTCTCTCAACCAATTATTAACTTTATATAGAGTCCCAGAAAAAATAGATATTTATTCAATTAATTCTCCTATATTAAATAAGGATGAAATAAGAAAAAAAAAAGTAGTTAAAATACATTGGTAACAAAATTAGACTTTTAAAATGTCAATTATTTAGGAACTGAGGGAGTATAAGACACTGGAACAAATGAGTCAAAAGTTATAGAGTCAACAACTGGTCTTATTGATGCCCCGTTTAAACAGAAAAAAATGTGCCAATTTGTTTCATGGCTCTACAGAGTACAGAACTACAGATCAAAACTGCACGGAAAGCACTCAATCTAAAATGCATTATACGTGTAAGATAAATGAAGGTTCTTGAGGTGTAAGAATATATGCCTGATAAAAATACTATCTGGCGTGGTAATAAAGCCTTTGGAGATCCTTACATTGAATGCAGGTCCATGGTAACAACGGAGGGTCCAAGCAGTAAATATGAATACATCGAATCTGGCAATGATCACAGTTAATAAGAAGATCCTCAGGTTCCCGGCAACAGCATTCACCACAAACTGTGGCTGACGAGGACTGTTAACCAGAGAATTATTATTATTAATCATATCTAGAAATAATTCCCACAACACATGGCAAAATATTAAAATCAAAAGACCACCCTGTAGAATATGCTGTTGATAGGAAAACAAAAGCTTGGGCCTGGCCGCCTTGGGTTGGAATAGTCCAACCACGGGCCATGGCACTCCTTAGGGGACGGTTCGAATCCCCATTCCTCCTCCCCTAGATAAAAAAAAAAAAAAACAAAAGCTTGGTGGTGTACTAATACAAACATGAATATTACCTCAGCACCTATTATGCCTCTTTCCTGATCATGTAACATCAAAATACTTGTTGTCGATGAGGCACAAGGAATGGTTTGAGAGTAAATTTTCTGATCTAAAGTGGCTGCATCCTCCACTTTAGCAATGCTCACAAAACTAGTCTTGCACAAAGGACATGTTGAAGCTTTTCCACTTGAAATCTACATGTTTGATCAGCATGAGAAGAAACTTTTATATAGTAATAGACTAAAAAGGCATATAGTAATTAACCAACGATATTAAGAAGTCTAGCAAAACATACTGAAATGCTGAAGATCCTAGAATCGCTTGCATTCATAAATTGGGTAAAATGACACAGCATGTTCAACTCTCATACAATTACATTTTCAGCGAACCACTTCATAACCAAGAAAAAATTAGAAATGCATAAAATTTGATTAATTACGCGTCCCCGTAAAACATTTGTAGGAAAGAAAGGGAAGGAACTTTTTTCTCCCTTCTCATAGACAGTATGAACATTTGGAAGAAAAATATGATGAAAATGACTGGAATGACAATAAATTTAAAGATCTGATTCCTAAGACGACCTCTAAACCATAAGCAGGTGCTATTTAAACAGCTAATTCTTAAAAGCAAACAATATGACACTGGATTCACATTGTTGCAGCTTCAGGACCATAAACAGACTCACAGAGAATGTCAGAACAAAAAAAAAAAAAGGTAGATACCAATAAGAAATAAATCACCGGCATCTAACAGAAACATTGACCATGACCCAAAAAGATATTTCTAGAAGGTACAGGATAGTTTAAGAATTTCAGACATGCTGTAACTTACAAATCCAATCTATTTTAATAAAATGAATGTTCACAGTATTAAATTTGGTGAAGCTTGTGAAAGAAAATTGAAAAAAATCAAACATGAGGAGAGAATTCATACCATATGATCTGCCCAATTTTGGATGCACGAATAACAAAATCGATGCCCACATGGCAAAATACCCCTGGTGGAACTGAATTCTGTCCAACATATGACACATGATAACTCCAATGATGAAGATAATGAAGTAACGCTTTCAGACTGACTGGCATCATTACTCTTGTCATCTAAGTTCTGAATGGCAGGACAGCAATCTGGTCTTTCCAGTGCAGTCAGTGCCTTCTCAGGACATAAATTTAAAACCTTCAATGCAGACTGATGATTCCTACTACTCTCTTCAATATTAGCAAAAACTGCATACGTAGAAGCCGCATTGTTGTTCAAGGTAGCATTAGATGTTCCAATTTCAAATGTGTTAACTTTCCTTTGGCTATCTTCAAATTCAGGTGGAGCCACAGCATTACTACTTTTGTCATGGAGTCTAATTGGGTCGCACTCTTGAGCAAAATCCAAAATCTCAGTCTCCAGATTTTCTCTGCTAAAATTTTTCTTCACAAGCCTCCACCCATTGTGAGAAGGTTCAGCTAAAGAAGTGTTTCTAATGTCATCAGAAACCTTCCTTTTACCCCTAACCAAACGCTTTTTCGATCGAGTAATTGGTCCTTCATTCCCTGAAATCTGCCCTCTCTGTCTCACAAAACGAATATAAGATTTCAAACTTGAATCTTCTTTCTAATAAAAGGAAAAAGTGAGAAACTTCTTCAATGCAACTAAACACTTCTTTTTGGGTAAAGGATTAAAGAAGCTTATTAGAAATAGAAATACCTTTTGAAAAATGAACTATTGCCTTAAAGTCAAAGCAATGAACTAAAATGGCATGTTAGGTGCACCTTGGAAATAGAATGGGAATGCAAATAGATTTCTTAAGTATGAAGAATTTTATCCCAAAATTCTTTTTGAGATGACCAAATTTAGCAGAATTTAAGAAAATTGCATATAAAAATAGATGTCTGCACTACAATTCAAGCATTTCAATTATAAAAATATCATTAAAGAAACTATTATTTGTGCACCATGCAAAGACTCAGGGGCGGAACTACTTAGGGGGTTAGGCACCCCCTCAATTTTTTTTTTCAAAATATTACTTTAAAATTTTTATATAAATTTAATGTTTGCCCCCCAAATTTATGTATATTTTTAATTTAACCCCTCTATTTCTATTGAAATTTTATCCTGGTTCAATTTGGCCCCCCACACTTCCAAGTCTAGTTCCGCCCTGCAAAGACTTGGAACCTTATTCCAAAAACAGGATACTGAACTAGGCCCAAGCGAACAGAAAACAAGAACAGGAACTTCACGGGATGCAAGGAGCATACAGAAAGAGTACTTTGTTCCCCAAGAAATTAACGAGTTTTCACCTGTCAGATGTACTCGATAAGACTGGGTTATATAATTTTTCTAGATAAGACGCCAAAAAATTTAACATTTTAAGAAAAATAGTGTGTTTAGAAAGATTCTATTCTAAATGCTGCTGGTTTGTAAGCAGCAAGACCACTTCAGTTGATGATTATCTAATTCACTTGTGGCAACTTAAAATAACTATCCATCAACAAAAGAAGTAGGGATCACAACGCTAAAATCAGGTTCCTTCAGCTAGGATTATATTTTAAGAGAATGATGGAGTGAGAACTGAGAAACAAACTGGATAATCTTTAAAAACAATATAACAAAGACTAATATTCCAACATTTTACATCATGCCATAATCATTTGTGAATGTCACATATAAGGATATACACAAACTTAAATCTTTAACAACGTTCAATTTGAACTCTTAATCTCCCTCTTATGGACTATGTAAAACAAGAGAAATAATGCACACAGCCTCAGAAAAAATGCATGTGTTTCAAAGGCTTGACTTACATGTAAAGGAAAATTTGTGAAGTGTCAAGGCATTGGAAAAAGAAGAGAGGATAGGATACCAAGAAAACTCTATACCATACGCAACAAATTTAACCTACAATCAATGAACAGAGGAAATCGATAACTTCAGTTACCTCCGAGCTAACTAGACCAGATAAAGGGGGATCCTGAAAACAGTATCTGCCACTTGACTTTTGTTCCTGCTTCAAACTTTTGGTTGCCAATTTTGGCTTTGATTTATATGCACGACTGTTGTTTTTTCTGATCTCAGAAAAGAAATTCTGCAATTAAATAACAAGATATAAGACTAAAGTTTAACTTCTTGATCCTTAACAAATAAAATAGAAACCATTACGTCATCTAACAAAGAGGAACCAGTCCAAGCATCAAGATCAGAATCACCACAATCCTTGCCATTTATTTGTCTATCAAATTCTTCCAAAATATTGGATTTTTCGACCAATGCTTCACGCTTCATACTCAAGCATGGAACTTTACCAATTATCGGTACCTCCAACAATAAGGGACCTACTTCTTTGCCACTACACAATCCAAAAAAAGAAATGTAACAAAAACATCAGAAACTGCACTCTCAAATTTGAATCAACCCTCAAAACCCACAAATTAACACATAACAACCAAAAGTATTACCTTTGTAGAACATAAGGAACCTCCGGGATACGCTTCCGTCGCTTAATACAATCTTCAATCCAGCGATGGTTAACGATTATCGTTTTGCTAAATTTCTTCGCAAGTTCATATTTCTTTCCTTCAAATTCCCAACACACCTGATCACAAATAATCCATCACAGTTAAACCCTAACTTCTTCTTCTTCTTTATTTTTTAACAAAAATTGAAAATTTTGTACCAAGTGTGTGATTGATCTTGACATTGCGCCGACGTAATTTGCACCGGAGTGTGAAATTAGTTTGATTAGGTTAACACGCTCGGTTCCACAGTAGCCGGTGACAGTTGCTACTACAGTTTCCATTCCTCGAATCGAGGAGCAATCCATAGTGTGTGATCTAGAAAAATCGGCTGATTGGGCTGTGGAGAGAATCGGTGAGCGACGATTTCAACGGAATCGATTGAGGGAAATTGATTTCCTTCTTTAGGAATCGATTGGTGTTGGCGGGAAATGAAATAATTTGAATTTTTTTATAAAATCCTTTTTAATTAAAAATAATTGGCGGGCTTTACCCGTATTGGATTCGGCCCAGATCCAAAGCGTGAAAATAATAGGAAAATAAAAAATTTACCAATAATGCCTAATTTTTAAACTTTATTTATTAAAATATATTCATCTTTCATATATTACATTTTTACCTTAATCTCTTTACTTTATTACCCTTTTTAATTTTTATTTTCTTTTTACTTCTTTTTATTTTCTCCTTTTTTTTACCTTTTTTTTTTCTTTTTTAATTTTTTCTCCTCCTTGTTTTTTTATTTTATCTTTAT
>CATIWM010102888.1:0-19141 GCA_949671775.1 Mallotus repandus | reverse complement strand
CCTTCGCCTTCAAAACCCCTTCAAAACAGAAGAAGAACCAGAGAATTTTAAACCATGGCAACCATGGCAACAGCACTCACATCTCTCTCAACCAAACCCCAGAAGACCACTCTTTTCGAGTCCTCCTCATCCTTTTATGGTACCCCAGTTGCTGCACCTTCCCTTCGCATGCAACCATCAGCTAAAACCAATGCACTTCCTGTTTCTATGTCGGCTTCTACACCATCTTACAATCTCAATTCTTTCAAGTTTGATCCTATCAAAGAGTCTATAGTTTCACGAGAGATGACTCGTAGATATATGACTGATATGGTCACTCATGCTGATACTGATGTTGTGATTGTTGGTGCTGGCTCTGCTGGTTTGTCTTGTGCTTATGAACTTAGCAAGAACCCTTCTGTTAAAGTTGCTATTGTTGAACAATCTGTCAGCCCTGGTGGTGGCGCTTGGCTCGGTGGCCAGCTCTTCTCTGCCATGGTAAAATATTCCAAACCTTTATTTTCTTTTAAAAATTTTCTACATGCACCCAACAAATGTTCCTGCTATTACTTCTTTTAAGAATTTCTACACGCACCCAAGAAATGTTCCTGCTATTACTCTGCATGTTTTTGGCTTCATTCTCATATCAATTTACTTCAATTTTGTTGTTAAACATGTTGGAATTTCTTAGCTGAATAGTCTGCTCGTGCTAGATTTAACAAAATTTTAGTAAAAGTTAGTGAAAGTTCTTGCCTTTTTATTAAAATTCTTTGGTGAAATTGATATAATTGACCCAACAATGAAAATCATGTGTATCAGGCATAGTCCAGTATTGCTGAGGCTTCTTGACAAAAACAGGCACATGGATGATTCAGTAGTATTATTGGTAAAAGTGTTGAGGATACAAGCGTGTATTAACTAGAATTTGGATTTGCATGTTTAAATCAGGTTGTGAGGAAACCAGCACATCGCTTCCTTGATGAGCTGGGCATTGAGTACGATGAAGCAGACAACTATGTTGTAATCAAGCACGCTGCCCTGTTTACCTCAACAATCATGAGCAAACTCCTTGCCAGACCAAACGTGAAGCTTTTCAACGCTGTGGCTGCTGAGGACTTGATAGTGAAGGAAGGAAGAGTGGGTGGTGTTGTTACCAACTGGGCTCTAGTGTCAATGAATCATGACACACAATCCTGCATGGACCCCAATGTGATGGAGGCTAAGGTGGTTGTCAGCTCTTGTGGGCATGATGGACCTTTTGGTGCTACTGGTGTGAAGAGGCTTAAGAGCATTGGTATGATTGATAGCGTTCCCGGGATGAAAGCTTTGGATATGAACACTGCTGAAGATGCCATTGTGAGGCTTACTAGGGAGGTCGTCCCTGGAATGATTGTTACCGGCATGGAAGTTGCTGAGATTGATGGTGCCCCAAGAATGGTAAGTGTCTATTTTCTTATTTGTGAAGAGTTGAGATTGTTCTTAATACCTTTACTCATTTACAGACTTAAATAGTTAGCCTGAGCCTGAACAATATGTGAAGGCGAAAAAAAGAAAAATCCTTTAGTTTTAAAGGGGAAGGTGCTTTAGAAGCGCATATGCCTACAAGTTGAATGGCTGTCTCATTTGTTGTCGTTATTGACAATTTTGTCTTACAAAAAACTAGCATCTAAGTCAAAAAATTTTACTTGAGGGATCATTAATAAGCTCAAATTGAAGTTAGACATGGGCCCTTGAAGATTTGTCCATTATGCATGTCGTTTGCAAGAGGAGCTAAAGCAAACAGGGGAAAAATGCTTTCAACAATGTGGTTATGTGATACTGATGAAATTGTGTACAATGGTGATGCAGGGACCAACATTTGGAGCAATGATGATATCAGGGCAGAAGGCAGCACACCTTGCTTTGAAGTCCCTGGGCCTGCCCAATGCTCTTGATGGAACCTTCACTCTTACTCCAGAATTGATGCTAGCTGCAGCTGAATCCGGCGAGATTGCTGATGCTTGAATGGTGGCAACAGCAGCAGATGCGAATACATAAAAAATGATGAGATATCAGATAAATAATAATAAAATTTATTGTAGAAATGAGTTTGGCTGTAGAAGTATGTCTTGGGAGGATTATGGTTGAATTTGAGTAATGTTAGGTTTTGTTCATAGTCTTGGTATCTCAAACTCTCCAAAGTTTGGTTGGAACTTTGCTGGTGAAAAGAGAAGGGAAAAAAAAAAAAAACGGTAGTCTTCTGCTCTTTTGTAATTTTTTTTTTTTTAATCTTTTCTTACCTCTTGGCTGCATGATGTCTCTTGCTCTTATCTTTACCTGTTCTATCTCTTCTTGAAAATGCTTTCTGGCTTAGAGCGGCGGTTGGGGCAGAGGGGGCTGCATATTTGTGCAGCTCTCCCCAAACGTAACTCTACAGGTCGCGCTTGAAGCTATCTTTGCCGTTGCTAGAAAGCAGTTATTTTTTACCCCCTCATCTTTTGCATAACTCGAATAAATTTTAACATGGTTTTAGATAAGTTGTTAAATTGTCTTGAGAACAACCTCACCTTGTCACAAAAATGGCAGATCAGAATTTTTTTGAGGGTATTCTTTGACCAATTTAAGATTGTGTCTCAGATTGATTTTAAAAGCCAACATTACCGTATGGACCTAATACATTTAGACATATACCTTCTAAGAATATTGAATTCTAGCCAATAGAAAAAGTATGTTCAGTCATATGGAGTAACACTCATAAATTGTCACAAATCAGTTACTAAAGTTTTTGAAGTTAATTGAGATGGTAGCACTGGATTAGCTCTGAACTTTTGCCAATTAGTTCTACCCTGCGCTACTTTAATGTTTTCAGGGTTTCAACTCAGACCTTTTCTTTCCTTCATGTTCCTGTTTACTCTTTTTCTTGGCCCACTGCCCATTTTGATAGGTTGGTGCCTCAAATTAATCCCATCACTATCATTGCAATAGCATGATTGAAACTTTCCAATAATTTAAGCAGCATTCAGGGCACCTCTAATGCTTCAATGCTGGATGAATCATGAATCATGGACACTGTTGGTTTACATAAACTTAGGCTGCTTTCTAGCAAGAATGTCACAAGCAATTGTTACTGAGCATCTCCAGATAAATAATCACACCACTCTGAAACAAAATAGCAGTTTTTACAACAAAATTGATATTTTGTGCCCATAAAATCTGTTCATTTTTTTTTCTGTAACAAATTATTATTTTTTTTTTAAAAAGGCTACTCAATATGCGAACTTAAAATCTCAGACTGGTGTATAATTGAGTTAAACTGCAAAAGTTCATGTGAATAATGCCTAACCATGATCTAGCGAAATCTGAGGCGATCCTATCGCTTAGGCTTTCTTCATGCTTTTAGTCTTCCCTATAAAAGTAAGCAAACTAAGAACAGATGCATACTTATGGATAGACAAGCAATAGCAAGAGCGTACATACTTCATCATGCGTTCTCTTGTTCATCAACCTATGCTAAACTCTTCCAGTAACACCAATTTTAGCTCCAAACCCTTTATCCTTTTCCTCTTCCTATCTACTAGTATATTCTCCAGTGTTTTCGTTGCTTCCCATTTGATCAGATTTAGCCACTCTGACCCAATTAGTCCTGCACATATATGTGAGAGAGCTCATGATCCCCAAGCTTGCTTGGTAATGGTATCTGAAGCTGTTGCTGGCATTGATGGAGAACACGAATCAAACAATATCAGTGTACTAAAAAATTTCTTGATAACATCTCTTCCACAAATGAGAATGGCAATGGAATCTGCTTGTCAAAAAATTCGCGGCACCAATGGTTACAATGGTCAACCTCCTCTAGTTGATTGTTTGGAGCTGATGGACTTGTCCATGGATCGAATTGATCTTACATTGGCTGCTATAACCAACTGGAGCACAAAAGCTGATGTTGATAATGCACATACGTGGCTTAGTGGAGTACTCACCAACCAGGTTACATGCTTAGACGGGATTGAGAATGCAAGCCAACAATCCATGAAAAGCTTGATTCAAGATTTGAACTCAAGAACAAGAACATCTCTAGCAGTTCTTGCCAGTCTTTCAGCTTCAGATAAAGCTAATCTCCAGCCACTAAATGGGGGATTTCCGCATTGGATCTTGGCCAAGGATCAAGTACTTTTAGAAAGTTGTTCAGACAATATTCGGGCAGATGTAGTGGTGGCACAAGATGGAAGTGGAGACTATAGTACAGTTAAAGAAGCTGTTGCATCAGCTCCAAATAAGAGTGAGACCAGGTATGTGATATATGTTAAGCAAGGCACTTACAAGGAGAATGTAGAGATTGGTAAAAAGAAGAAAAAATTGATGATTTTTGGTGATGGTATGAATTTGAGCATCATTACTGGTAGCCTCAATGTTGTTGATGGATCATCAACTTTCAGATCTGCTACACTTGGTACTCATCTCAGACTTCTATAACATAAACTTTTCACCATTTTATTTAATGCCCACCATTATGGATGTCTAAAGATTTTTTCCCACAAATGCAGCTGTTGCAGGGGATGGATTCATACTACAAGATATATGGATACAAAACACAGCAGGGCCAGAGAAGCACCAAGCAGTGGCACTCAGAGTTAGTGCTGACCAATCTGTTATAAACCGTTGCAAAATTGATGCATATCAGGATACACTCTATCCACACAGCTACAGACAGTTCTATAGAGAATGTTTTATACTTGGAACCATTGATTTCATATTTGGTAACGCAGCTGTTGTACTTCAAAAGTGCAAGATTATTGCCAGAAAGCCAATGTCACACCAAAAGAACATGGTGACTGCACAAGGTAGAGTAGACCAAAATCAAAACACAGGGACTTCAATTCAAGGTTGTAGAATTATTCCAAGCCAAGACTTGGAACCAGTACAAAACATGTTCCCCACATATCTTGGTAGGCCATGGAAACAGTACTCAAGGACTGTGGTGATGGAATCTTACATTGACAGCCATATTGATCCTGCTGGTTGGGCAGAGTGGAATGGGGATTTTGCATTAAAGACATTGTATTATGGGGAGTATGCAAATAGAGGGCCGGGTGCAGGTACTAGTGAGCGAGTGAAATGGCAGGGCTTTCACATGATTAGTGATCCATGTGAGGCCTGGAATTTTACTGTGGCAGAATTGATACAAGGAGGAGAATGGTTGGGTTCTACAGGAGTGTCTTTTACTGAAGGACTATAGCCTTGATTTTCCTTGTGGAATTGTTTTTTTCATGTTTTGCATGTAACTTTGTGTAATGGCCAGGACTACTCATGAATTATCCTAAATGTTATGCAATTATGTGGTTTGTTTTGAAATTCTTGATCCATGTTATTGAAAATCCCCTTGAAAGAAAAATTAAAACCCAGTAAACTAATCTGTTTTCTTCCACAAAAACAAAATTAAAAAAAAAATTCAAGACTCATCCTTGCAAAATTAATTCCTGATCAAAACAAGAAAAAGCTAACTGTACAAGAATTAGATATATATTAGGGTCGTAAATTAATATGTATTAGCATCTTCTTAAGTGATGACCTGGCCTTTGCCTTGTCAGCAAATTTGATGATGTGGCTTGCACTACACCTGCATGTGCTATGATTTAGTGTATTTTTTGACATGGCACTGATGATATGGTCTGTACCGCATGTGTATATTAAGTCATGTGGACTTTGGCAATATTTGCGTGTAATATGTGCTGTGTTTGCATTTACTTTGGTGAGGTCTTGGCAAGGTTTAGGATGAAAATTGAGCGTTAAGTTTGAGTTTAATTTGATTCTTAAAATTGAAATTTAAAATTTAATTCATATTTAGTCGAATTTTTAAAGTTTAAATTCAATTTAATTAATTATTTTTTATATTTAAATTCAATTTAATTTAATTCGATTAATATCAAATCTTAAAATTTATATATTAAAAAAAATTAAATTTGACTTAATTTACTAAAATACTTGTATAAATTTAATTAAACTTATAAACTCATAAATTTATTAAATTAATTATTAAGGAAATTAAATTCCACTCATCATTCAAATTTGAATTCAACTCAACAATTGAATTGATTTTAAATATTTTTTCAATTTTGAGCATGTGCAAATTAACTTAACTTGGTTATACTCATAGCAACAATAATGCATTCAATGATCTTGCTTTTGCCACCTCAGCAAATTTGACTAGTCTTTTGCCATGTTGGCATTTATGATTATGTGGCCTGCACCACATCTGCATATATGATTACGTGGCTTCAGCCGAAGTATTTGAGATCTGTGAATGTGACAGACGACATAGTCGTTTCATTTATCGTTCTGTTCCATTCTGGTCGATCGCTTCAAAATTCCTCACCTGCAAAAAAAACCTTTCAGAATCGAAATTCAAAGAAGGTATGCATGTGTGGTTAGAAGCCTCATTTTCCGTTTGATTCCTGGGAAAGTACGGGAAAATTAAGAATTTTATATTAATTGTTATTTAGGAAGAAATGACGACCTCTATTTTCTGAGCAGCTAAACACACTTTACAAGTTGTAGGTTTAGTTTCTAACTGTAAATGTTTTATTTTTTATTGCAGGAGGAAAAAAAATTGAGAAAATGGAGGAATTATTTGTTGCAATAATCTCACTGCTTCTTGTTGCATCTCTAATTCCGTTGTATATATGGAGACGCCGTCAAGATTCACGATCACCTGATGGAGAAGACCGTCAGGTTTTATTATCATTTTTCTTAAATTTGGTTTGTCATTTTCCCATTGAGATATGGATGTTTATGCGATTAGTGCAGAATTTGGAGGATGATATATTTTAGGTGAATTTAAAATATTGATGGTGAATTTCAGGTTCCACAGAGAGAAACTGTGGTGCGTGCCACAGGTGCTCGGCGGATGCGTAGAAGACCTGCAGCTGGTGCTGCTAGCTCATCTACAGCTGCAGAAGCAGTTGTTGAAGGTTTGTCATTTTATGTTCTGCATTGCTTTTCTATTTTATAAATTTGGGGTTTTTATTTTAAGCGTGCTTAATTTGTGTTACTCTTCGAGGAGTAGTAGTAGTTAGTACTAATTAAGAAAAAAAAAGAATAGAAAAAGCAACTGCAGTTGAAATTTAGCTAGAATAACAATGAAAAAACGTGTCCTTGAAAAAGTTTATTTTGGGTATGTATGCCAAGGGATGAATGATGAGCGATGGCCATTGGCCAACTGTTTAGGAAAGTTTCTTTAAATGTTGTAGTGTTGCTGCGTTTGATTGAGTAGTCATTTATTTTTTGTTTATTAGCTGAAAACTGTAAAACTGGAAAACCTCCAAATAAATGTAATCACTGTTTGTCAAGTAACTTTCTATAGTAATGGAGGGATTGCTATGTTTCATTTGTTGTTGCATGCTGGGGGTATTGTTAGCATTATTGTGATGATGATGAAGATTCATTGTCTATATTACAATAGAATCATGACTTTCTTGCTTGCTGTCTGTCTATTTGTTTGCAGTTATAAATGTTAAGGCAGATATAATAATATTGAGACAGTTATTATTAAGTCTTGATAAATGGAATTCTGGATGTAGAAACGTTTGATGAAAGTGATGATGAGGCTGTTGTGGGTGAACATTATGAGGTTAGAGGATCAAGAAAGAAAGAGAAGAAGCGGCAAGAGAGGGAAGCTCAAAGACAGGTGCAGAATTACAATCCTTATTATTTTTTCAGATAAACAAACAAATAATTCTTATTTTGTTCTAAATCTAGCTTTTCTTATTCTGTTTTGGGCATAAAGTGGTTATGATTAATGTCCTATCATTATAGATTCTCATTGAATCTGAGAGTTAAGTGAAAGCAAACTTCTTTACTTTGAAATGTTTTGGGGCAGTGGTCTTTCTTGGCAATCTTAAGCACATATGAAGATCTAACCAATCTTCAATGGACTGTGTTTCTATTTGTAAGTGTTATTCTTCTTTTATGAAGAAAAAATGAGGTTCTGATTTGTCTGCGTAGGAAAAAAAAAAAAAAACTAAAAATGAGCGGTCCTATGGTAGTGTCTCCTTCCAAAATTTTTAAGGTCCTGGTGTTATTTTCTCTTTTACTTTCATTTTTCTTTCTTGTGGGATGTTGGTAGTTTTATCTGCTGAATTGGACATGATTGTTTTTAAAGGCCGAGGAAGCTGCACATGAATCAAGGCAGACCAAGCAAGACCGCTATGCAGAAATGCGTAGAAGGAAGGATGAAGAGCGTGAGGCAAAGGAGCATATGCTGGTAGGCTCCTCTTTCCTTTTGTATTTCTGAATATCTGTACTTGAGTTTGCAGTTAATGAAATTTCTGATTTTTCATATAGGAAGAAGAAGCCAAGGCTCGAAAGGCCAAAGAGGAGGAAGCTGCCGCATTAGAGTTTGAGAAATGGAAAGGGGAGTTCTCGATTGATGCCGAAGGAACAACAGAAAATGAAGTGCAAGATGGAAATCAGGGTTTGCTGTCTGAGTTTGTGGAATACATAAAGGTACTATGAATCTGCAGCTACCATATTCTTTTATCTTCAAGGATTTTATCAGTTTATTTTTATATGCAAGGTGAGTTTTCTCATTGATATGTTGTGAAAATCGTGTTTTGGATTAATTTAAGTTTTAATTTTTTCTTTTCACACTGGAAATGAATACCTCCATTACATTGTGAAGTGCAAGTATCTTAAGAAGCAATTAGAAACATCTTAATTAATAGGAATTTTATACAATGTTGCGCTCTCAATCTAAAATTAAGGTTACGAAATGCTTACATATGGTAAAGATAAGGTTACTGACTCCAGGGTGTTTTATAGCTGACCCTTTCATTGCTTTTTTTTTCTTTGTGAATGTCATCTGGCAGAAACATAAATGTGTTCCCTTGGAAGACCTTGCTGCGGAGTTTACAATGAGGACCCAGGTACTCTCAACAGAGCAGTAGTCTAATTGCATTTAATTAGTTTGAACAATAGTTCTGAGTTGACTTTTACTATAATAGAACTGAATTCACATTTCTGTAATTCTTATTATATTCACATCTGGCTTTGGCATCGAGTAGAGGTTATAAGTGTAATTTTGTTGCCTCATTATTTTTATTAACTGCAAATATTTGGCTTTAACTTTTACATGTGATTTTTGGCTATGCAGGAATGTATTAATCGGATAACCTCCCTAGAAAGCATGGGTATGTGTTGCACAGTATCTATTTCTTTGTTTAAAGGAAAAAGAAGATATGTTTTGACCATTCTGTAGTTTTTTGCTGTAATTTTCATGGCTGAAGTGACAAAATATTTTCTCATTTTTAGAATATTAAAATGTCATATTAAAAAACCATATCTAATATATTTTCTTAGCTTATTTGTGGTTTAGTGGTTGCATCTAGATCATAATTTTCCACGCAAGCAAAATTTTATTTTCAGAACTGCAATCTCTTTCTCTTCACTTTACCATTCTAAGCCTAGTGTGCTCTATTCTATTATGCCTCAGTTTCAGGTTTAACCCTCATCTTATGTCAACAGGGTTGAATTTCTGGTTAAGCATAGTTTTATGGCTCACAGAGTTGGACTTGTTGATATTGTTGATGAGCAATTTAACTTATGATTTATTTGTTTTCATTTTAGGTCGACTTTCAGGTGTCATGGATGATAGGGGGAAATATATATACATCTCTCAGGAAGAAATGAAAGCTGTTGCCGATTATATTAAGCGTCAAGGGAGGGTTAGCATCTCACATCTTGCCAGCAAATCCAACCAGTTCATAGATTTGGAGCCAAAGGAACAGTTTGTCGATGAAATTGGTCATGTGGATGAGATAACTGCTGCATGACTCTGGATGCTTCTGTTTTCAACACGTCCATTGGAGAAGACTATACTTGGAGCAAAATCAAAATTAGTGGTAGAAACTGACTATTTAGTGTGTAAATACCGAGTAAAACAAAGAAGACGTTGAAGCTCTCCGCATCAACTTAAAGTGGGTTTGACATGAAAAGGTTTATGAGGACGTGATTGTGAGCTGAATATGGTTGGGCTCAATGGATCGAAAACATTTGACATCTTAATGGGGGGAACCAAACATGAAAAATCGTCCTCTTCCTCAATTAGTTGTTATTTGTCACCTCCGCATAATTAATAGAGGTTTCCATGGTGACTAAATTGATCAGTTTTATCAATTTGGCAGAGTTTAGTTAAAACTTCCTGTTATGATGTAGAGACTTCCTGATAGGTCTCTGCAGAGATTTTCATTCCTGCACAAGATGAACAGTAATAATGCGAACGTGGTAAAATTTTTTTCTTGCTATTTCTGGATCTTTGGTTGCAATAAACAGCAAATGAAACCTTAAAAATTGGTAGTATGTATGTAGGGGATCATGGTGTTTCTGTTAATTTCTCCAGTGGAAAGGGCAACCAATTAACCAAGAAGAAGACGAGAAAGGATCAGAAATGTATTATAATCATATGTCCAGCAATCCATTTTGTTTTGCTTCCAAATGTTAAATAAACAATAATTTTTTCAGTTCCCAAAAGCTAGTTGTAACTAACAACTGCTGCCCATCATATTAGCAGAACATGACTACATACAGCTCAGCATAACAATTGGCAAACTCCACTCGTGCAGCAATGGTGCAATATGAACCTTTCATTTTGGTGAAAACTGTGACACATTAGTTACAAAAAAAAAAAAAAAAAAGGAAAAACTAATGTTCATGCACAAATTAGGTACAAAACATAACAATCCTGATATGCCCTGGAACTAAAACTATCTATTTTTGTCTTCACAATAACAACAATAATAATATTAAAAAAAAAAACTTATTTTTCTCCTCCGATTGACATGCAAAAATTAGAGGAAAAGAATTCAGCCTGACTCGGTCCTCTTTCCATCTATCTTCTCCATTTTATATCACCTTCTTTGCATATTCTAAATTGGGTTTACCTCCCCAGCGACTCCCCGTTCCTCCACCTCCTGCTGCGTTCCTTTTCGAACGCGGCACGGCCGCCACCATTGCAACAACCGCACCGCCAAACCTTATCTTGAAACTAATGGATATGGTGATTTCTTGGCAGTTTATGCTCATATTATATGTATCTTTCTTCTTTAGTATCACCTATGCCCAAACAAACGGTAACTCGGATTCAGCTGTTGTAGCAGCTCCGCCACCGGCCCTTGAATCTTGCAATGGAGTCTTTCTCTCGTACGATTTCAATTCTCGTGTAAAGGAATTCCCACGCGTAAAGAACGCATCAGCTCAAGCATGGGCCTTCAATGCTACAGCTACAATAATCAATACAGGGGAATATGATGTCGAGAAGTGGCAAATGCATATTGGTTTTCAGCATCAGGAATTCTTGGTTTCAGTCAGTGGTGCATTTCTTGAAGACGCCGTTGATTTTCCTGTTGATGTTAGTAATGGAACCACCTTTTCTGGAGACTCAAAGCCTGACTTGAAGACATCGATCGAGACCGCTGGGGATATGGAGCAGATCTCAGCGAAGATTAATATCCTTGGCACCCAGTTTGGCGTTAAACCTCCTGCTGTGCCAATGCCGAAGGATATCAAGCTTGTCAATGATGGTTATCGCTGTCCCAAGGCCACTAAGCAAGGTGAATGAATGTATTATTATTATTGTTGCTATTATTATTATTATTATTAAATATAGCAACAAATTATTCTTCACAATCATACAATATTATAATTAGAAATTAATTTGTTTAGTTAAGAAATATATAATTTTTTAAAAAATTTATTTTCTTTTTTTATTCAAAAAAATAAAAAAGATATATATATTTTTTGGTTGGAAAAAAGATATATTTTTCATGTTAGAATGTTTGCTAATTTTTTAAATTTATGGAAACATTTCTAAAATGATACAGAAAATTTCTAAAATTTTTGATATGAAAATATTTCTAAAACATGAAAATGTCTATCAGTTAAATTTTTTGGTAATTTACTAACACCCCCTTAAGGTTTGTTTTAATTTATTAATTCATACTACATTTTTAGAAGTCAACTAATATCTCCTTAAATTTACAATAAAAATATCAAACGAGGGGTATTTAGTTAGTACAAGGAAAAATAATTAATTAAATCAAAACTGAAGAATTATTAGTTGACTTTAAAAAATATAAGGACAAATTAGTGGATTTAACTAAATCTTCGGCGGTGATCGTAATTAACCCTAAATTTTTTTATACATTCAAAGTTTAATTTATGGATTAAGCCAAGGAATAATCATTCTTATTTTTTTTGCTGTTTTAATTTTAGGAAAAGCTTATATGTATGTATGCTGCAAGAGGGATTCAAAGTTAAAGGCAAAAGCAGTGAAAAAAGTAAAATTCATGACTCGTCAACATGGTGATCTTTCTCTCACGTTCGATGTGCTTCAATCCTATGCAAACAACTATCTTGCCCAAGTTACCATTGAGAATAAACATCCCTTGGGTCGTCTTGATCACTGGAACTTAACTTGGGAATGGCAGAATGATGAATTCATTTCTTCCATCAGAGGAGCCTATGCTCGTGAAAAGGACTCTTCTTATTGTGTATCTGGCCCTCCTGGAAAACATTACCCAGATTATGATTTCTCTCAAGTTGAGACCTGCAATCTGAATCCAATCATCTCCGATCTTCCAAGAGAGAAGGCTAATGATACAAAACTTGGCAAGTTGCCTTACTGTTGTAGAAATGGGACTCTTCTGCCATCTTTGATGGATGAAAGTAAAGCAAAGAGCGTCTTCCAATTAAACGTCTATAAGATGCCTCCTGACTTAAACAGAACTTCAATTCTTCCGCCAAATAAATGGAAGATTGAGGGAGTTCTTAATCCTCAATATACTTGTGGGAATCCTATCAGGGTAGAACCTACAGAATTTCCTGATCCTGACGGGCTCCAGGCTACATTCAGTGCTATTGCTACTTGGCAAGTAGCATGCAATATTACCCGTCGGAAGGAGAAGCAATCAAGGTGTTGTGTTTCTTTCTCGGCTTACTATAATGACTCTGTCATTCCTTGCAATACTTGCGCATGCGGCTGCAATGAAACTACACAATGCAGCGATACAGCAAGAGCGATGCTGCTACCCCCAGAAGCTCTTCTCGTGCCCTTTGAAAATAGAACCAGCAAGGCACTAGCATGGGCTAAACTCAAGCACTTTAAAGTTCCGAATCCAAGGCCTTGTCCTGACAATTGTCCGGTTAGTATAAATTGGCACCTTAACACAGATTACAAGACTGGCTGGACTGCTAGGATCACACTTTTCAATTGGGAAAAGGATCCTTTTGAAGATTGGTTCGCAGCAATCGAAATGGACAAGGCATATCCTGGCTTTGAAAATGTATATTCCTTTAATGGAACTAAGCAGGATAGCCTCAACAACACCATCTTCCTTCAGGGTTTACCGGATTTAAATTTCTTGATGGGAGAAGTGAATGGGACTAAAGGAGGTCCTAGAGTGCCCGGAAAGCAGCAATCTGTGATTTCATTCACTAAGAAACAGACTCCAGGGATTAACATACCTGGAGGCGATGGATTCCCCACGAGAGTGCTTTTTAATGGAGAAGAATGCGCCTTGCCTGCTCAACTTCCCAGAAAGAGTAGAGGAAATAAATCCCATATTAACTTGTTGGTAGTCATAGTAATCACAATCATGTCTTTGGCGCTAATGACAGATCTTCACTTGTAAACTGTTTAGGAAGTACTGCCTCTGCAACAACATTGTGGTTATGTACTTGTGTCTGTAGGGAATTAGTTTAATTGCTTGGTGAGATTTACCTGATATATTATTTAATTTTTGGATTCATTAATTAATAACGTGCATATGTTTTAGCATCCATAAATAATAATCATCTTATTATGTATTAGTTACCCTTCATTTTCTTGTTCTGCAATATGCTTTTTCTGACTGTCCAACTAAAGAAAATTGAGAAAATATTTGCAGATTATAGAATAATGGTAAAAAAGGATGCAACTTGCAAGAAAAGGGTTGAAGGCTAGCTAATTCCTGTCATAAAGGTGATTAATCCAGCTCTATAATTCTGTTTAGATACAAGATAAGGTTGTAGCTAAGAGGTAAATCGGGTAAAAATGTACATCTAAAACATAGGTTTCAGATTCCTTAAAAACAACATAGGTTTCAGCAGGAAAAAATGCTATAGAAACTTTTCTTTTCAAAAGAATAAAAAAAATACTTATATGTTTAATTATTAAATTAAAAGAATCGAATATAATTGAAAAGAAATGCAGTTGGGTATGTTTTGGATGAATTGATGAACAAGTGAAAAAATAAAATAAAACAAAAAGTCGAAAAATTCTATGATTATTTTTCGTTCACAAAACAAAATTTACCTTACTATCCAAGTGAAAAAAAAAATATTAAAGTAATAGAAAAACAAAGTTATGTTAAAAAAACACCAATTTTATCATCCATTCCAATTGATGGAAACAAAAGTAATTTAAAAAAATAAAATTATGGTAAAAATCGTCAATTTTATCATATAATACAATTACTATTTATTAAAATATAAATCATAAACCAACAACAGTTTAAATCAACTGGCAAGAGTTATTTTCGCTTAAGTAAAGTTTTGGGTTTGAGTTTTCGTATATACAATTACGTTAAATTAGTTATTGAGAGATTTTTGTTGGCCTTTTGGTCATGTCCGAGTTGAATAGGATTAGTTAGAGTCCAATGGACTCTAGATACAGTGGTTCACATCAAATAAAAAAAAATTATAAATTTATGAGGATAGTATAACAATATAAAAAAAATCATAAATTTAGTCAAAGTTCAGTGAACTCTAAATATAGATGTTCATAAAATAATAAAAATTATAAATTTAAGAGAATAGCATAGTAATATAAAAGAAAATCATAGAGTTTACACATTCAACAGCAAAATTAATACACTAAACAAAAATTTTCCCTCATGGAAAAGGTAAGAGATATATATTCCTAACAACTTCAGGAATTCTACAAAAAATTAGTTGTATCTTATTATTATTATCCTATTATAAATAGGAAACTTGTTGTCAATAAGGAGTATTTGACCCAAAATCAGAGTCCAGTAAACTTTAGATATCGATAGTTCACAAAAAAAAATAAAAATCATAAATTTATGAGAATAGCATAGTAATATAACAGAAAATCATAGATTTTACACATTCAACTGAAAAATTAATATACCAGCAAAAAATTTTTGAAAGGGAAAAGATAAGAGATATATATTCCTAACAACTTTAGGAATTTTACTGAAGAGTTAATTGTATCTTCTTATTTCAAAATAAAAAAATTTTATCTTATTATTATCCTATTATAAATAAGAGACATGTTGCCTTTCATTTTAATTGTAGGGTTTGATTTAAAAAGGGAGGCTACCCTGTTTGCAATCCATTAAAATTTAGGCATATAATCTCACTATTAAAAAATATATATATAGATGAAAAGTAGGACGAAGAAGAAGTCGACGACGACCACGACGAGTACATGGGATGTGCTGCCTGAAGAATTAATATTAGAAATACTAGTAAGGGTACCAGTTGAAACACTTTTGCGTTGCACCAGTGTCTGCAAATCATGGAATTTTCTCATCAAAACTCCTGCTTTCATTTCCATGCAACTTAAGCATGTTACTACCAAACATCCACTCGCTTTCTATTTTCACCACCACAGCACCAACAACTACGGTTCTTATCATACTTTTCTCGACAAAAACGATCCTGATTCTCATGATGCTTATGCTTTCGAATTCATCAACCTCCACAAGCCCCTCGATTTCCCCTTCAACGGTCAAAGAGAAAGCATTCGTGTCATCGATTCTATCAATGGCATCGTTTGCCTTGTGGGTGAGAATCGTTATAGAGTTTCTTCTCCCTCAGACTACGTACTTCTCCCTCAAACTAACATCCTTTGGAACCCATCCATTCGACGATTTATCCAACTTCCCCATCATAATCTTTTACTGAAAAATTGCGGCTTTGTTGGGTTTGGCTACGATTCCCGCAGTGATGACTACAAGTTGGTGAGGATGAGCAAGCCATCTCGTGAGGATGGAG
Organism: Mallotus repandus; assembly: GCA_949671775.1. NCBI lineage: Eukaryota > Viridiplantae > Streptophyta > Magnoliopsida > Malpighiales > Euphorbiaceae > Mallotus > Mallotus repandus. Next base: position 3,133 of record CATIWM010102888.1, on the reverse strand, counting down.
ATGATCCCCATTTGATAGCAGTAGCAGAGATTTTCTCGCTCAATGCTGGTGGCTGGAGCAACGTAATTGTACCACAGTATAACGCCACTGTTAATAGACAGGCAGTCGTTAATGGAATAATCCATTGGGTTGTTCATGGAGATGGGTTTAATTTGTTATTAGGATTTGACACGAGTGATGGCAAGTTTATTGAGATTAAATTAGCTGAATATTTGGAGAAGTTCTCAAGGTATTCATCAATATATCCAATGGTGTATAACATTAACAGTTCAACCACCGTCGCTTTGCTTCATAGAGATTATATATATAATCGTTATGGATTATGGATAATGAAAGAATATGGTGTGGAAAGTTCTTGGATTAAGGTTTTAAGTTTTAATAATGGTGAAATATATGGAAGAGTTTTCCAAGTATTGTGGATTAGAAGGGAAGGTGAAGAGATAATAGTGTCCGATGTTAGACGAATTTCGTGCATTAACCGATGTTAGACGGCACCAATTAATCGATTTACTTTCTACAGTTTCATTGGTCCCTATGTTGAAAGTTTAGTGTTCCTCAATAGATGATCCATATAGAAAAATCATTTGTGAATTATTCTTATGTTAAAAGTTAGGGTTAATAATACTATGATATTCCCTATTATACTATTAGATTCTTGTATTTTTAATCATTAATTCAAATAATTTTAAAGTTTTATTCCGTTAAACTATTATATCATTGTCGTTTAATTTACTTTTAAACAGACCAATTTAAAAAATTAAAATTCTATTTGGTCCTGAACTTATAATATAATTTTAGATTCATTCAATTTTTATCAAATTAATATGGATTTTTAATTTTGTTATGTTTCTATCGTAATAATAATTATAACATCTAAATAATTTTTAATTTTAATATAAAAAATTTAAAACATATAAATTTAGAATTTTCACTACACTAATATGACTATGTAATCAATGTTATATTAATAAGAATTTATCATATTGACATAGATTTAAATGTCAAATTTCATCAAAATTATTTTGGTGTTGTACACACGTTGTTTATAAATCCTTTGAGAATTATAATTATCAAATCTCATTACAAAATTTGTTTTAACATGGTAAAATTTATTTAGGGTGCAATGGCAAATATAAAAATTGAGTTCATATTAGTATGGTAAATCTTAATTGATGGACACCAACTACATAAATTGCACTAATATGATGCCAATAACATAATTGAGTACATACCAATATAATAAATTATAATCAATGTAATACCGATTACATAATGCAATGATAACAATTAGTAAAATTGAGTCTAAATTAATATAATAAATCTTAATTAATTAATATAATATTGATTATATATTTCTATTGAAGTAGTATTAATTTTAAATCAATATGTTTTAAATTTGTTTTCCTGTGAAAATAAAATTTATTATTGTAACACAAACACAATAAATTAAAAAATATATATAATTTAATAAAAAAGTGGATGAATTTGAAACTATATTATAAGTTTAAAGATAAAATAGAACTTTTAATTTTTTTTTTCATATTGGTCTATTTAATGGTAAATTAAATAGTAAAGATATAATAGTTTAAGGGAGCAAAATCTCATGGATGTTATAGTAATTACTAAAAATGCAGGGACCTAATAATAATAAGTCAAACCTCAAAGATGTTATAGTAATTAATCCTAAAAGTTATTCAATTGTAGCATTAATTTTTTTTTTCAAAAAAAATATACTCTTTAATATAATGTAAAATCAATAATTTTTATTTAATAATAAAAGGAAATTTTTTAAGTTCATATATATATATATATATATTAATTAACCAGAATTTTAATTTTTATAGCTACAATTTTATATAACTAGACAATTTTAATCTTTTGGGGCTAAAATCGTTATAACTAGCTATAAAATCATTTATGTCTGTAGCCATTAGTAACTGTTAGCTACAATTTTAGTAATTGTAGCCAACACTCTTATATATAGTCAAATATAAAAATTATTTATTGGCTATATAACTATTAATTTATATAATTTTATAATATTTAATTTGCACAATCAACTGTATAATTTTTATTGTTATAAATTATATTTAGTTCTAATTTTATATTTATAATTAAATTTTACAATTATATGTACATATTATTGGGTGATATTAGATGTCGCAACATGTAATATTTACAGTGTGTTGTAGTAGTTGAAAGATAAAAAAATTTAATGATTTTTCATTTTTATTCCTACATTTTTTAATGGCCCATTAAATAGAAAGGAAAAAATAATTGCATAAATATAGCGACACTGTAGATATCACATGTAACTGCATCTAACATTTTTGTATATTATTATGGTATTACAATGCATTTGTAAAGTAAAAGAAACTATTATATAGATAATTGAGAGATGTACACTTATTTTTTTGGGCCAACAGAGAGATGTAAACTTAGAGACGAGTCATTGGACGTTATCTAGGGTAGGTGCATTCTTCTCCATTAAAAAGGACTCTTGTGGGGAATCCATAGCCGCAAGGTATGTTAATCCTTGGAGTCTATTTCTTGGTGAATGGAATTACAAATTGCTGCTTTCCGGTCACTCTATGATCTCCTTTAGTCCCGTTCAGTTCCCCAGTAATAAATTTAGATCAGGCAGACCTTGAAGGAAGATAGTGTTGTTGAGGCTATCATGCTTAGATCCATTGTTAGTGAGTAAGTAGTCAAATGATAACTTTTCTCTAAAATACAGAGTTCGAATCCTATTGTTATCAATTGTCCTTCTGAGAATTGTCCTTATCGTGCAGTTTATTGATACTTAGATTATATAATCTCCCTATTAAAAAGAAAAGGAGTATACATTTTCATAACTAGGACACACTTTGTCCATTTTGATTACTGCAGACCCAAACCAAGCTTTAAAGGATATTTTTCCCAATTGAAAAGTGTGATCCTAGCAGTCCAGTCAGTTTTATTTTCACGTCCATGTTCCGAAGATATTTGAGTTGTGACTCAGCAAGACGGGGAAAGGATATCAACTCTAGGTTTTCTTCTCTGCATTAGAACAAAAAAAAAAAAAGCAGAAAAGAAGGGGAAAAGGCGAAACCTCTGCAAAATCCTTTCTTTCCTTTTCGGATTAAAGTTTCAT
>CATIWM010102864.1:0-17980 GCA_949671775.1 Mallotus repandus | reverse complement strand
TAATTCACAAGTACATTGTTGTCCAGAAGAAAATATTATGCTAAAATAATTATATGCATGCTAAGAGTTTATTGTTAATTATTAAATGGACTGGTGATTGATAATATCATATGCTGATGTGTTATGTTTTCATAGGATATTATATTGTTCATTTACTGAGTTGCAGGTTCACCCCTCTGCATTATTTTTCAGGATTAAAAGAAATTAGTCGGTAAAGAAGAAATATTTGCATCAGATACACTAGCATTGTGTCAGGTGGGTCAGCAGGAGGTCATCCTCAGTTTTTCTTGAACATCGCATGCTTAGTGAATTTTCATATCTTGTATTAAGACTAGTGCATTGTATGTGTATAATATAAAGAAAGATGTGAACTGCTTGAAGCTGTGTGTTTGCTAGTGTGTAATATGTGTTACATATGTGGAATTATGAGTTAAAAATTTGATATTAATAAATATGTTATGTGTTAGTCATATGCATACAATATATGCTTGGCATCCTTAACAGGTGTCACAGAATTACTTGATAAATTGAGCATTTGTCAACTCTGTTACACTCATGTAGGTTGCATATTATTTCAAATGTACGTGAGAATCGTTAGTCCTTGCGTACTTCTTCATGTCATGGAACTTGAATTTTCGTGGCAAAGGATCATCACCCTTGTGCAAATCTATATCAGTATAGTCGAAGGGAGCGTCTATCCCTTTTTATTTCATCTGCATTTGTATTTGAGCCATAGTCTTGACAAGATCTTTAGCCCAGTCTTGCTTCTCTACATTCTCCGGAACACCCAACCTTTGCCGACTAACTGGTTCTACCAGTAAAGTTTATTGGTCATCTTCAATTTCTCTCCTCTCTGGATTTTCAGCATCAATATCAAACAGGCGAGGTTGAGGTGGCGACAACCCTCGTTTATCCTCTCTTTTTATTTCTGCTATCATCTCTTGCATAATTGTTTTGGTATGTTCAGCCATTTCTTTCTTAAACTATTCTAGATCAAAACTCGTTGTTGTTGTTTCTTTCGACATTCTGACTAAACGACCAGTGTCGGAGAGAGTCCAAGCGAATGATTGGTTTAAATCTATATCTACAATCACCATAGGTTAGAAACATGCATGGCGTGTATGCATGATATATAGGTTTACTTAACTATTTAAGAAAGAAAATAACTACTCATTCACACATAACACGTAACGAGACAAAGCTCTTCAAGTGGTATCTCCATCCTTATTTCTCCCACACACATATTTAATGGTGAGTTCCTTTTCCTAGGATGGTTGGCCTAGTTTCCATTATCAACAGGGGACATCAAAACCGATGAATGTAACAAATCTCTTAAGATGGGGTAGACAAGTAGTAATTCTTTGTAATAAAATCAAAGTCCATGTTTCATAGGCCATAATGGGCATGAAAGTCCTATGTTGGCATGGGCCATGTACAAACGGGCCATAGTGGGCATAAAAGGCCCATCTTAATATAATCCATTTGTAATGGGCTTGGATTTTATTGTCAAAATTGTTATATGGCATAAAACACATGCAGTGGGACCTTAGCGGACGTTGCTAAGTCATTACATGAGCTGAGTCGAGGGTAATAAGCTACGGCTCCCACAGCTATATACATCCATTTATGTCTCCCTACTCAATGGTCCATGCGACGTGGATAGTACGTGCCATGAGTGACAATAATCAAATATTTCACCACTAGGTTTGAGTGAAACATAGGCAACAAAGCAAAGATTATTGTCGGGTTATTTGGGACTGTTGTGCACATTATATGTAAAAGTGTAGTCAATGCAGTAAAATGCAAAGGAAATAAGGGAATAATCAAGGATGATAAATTATAAAACACTGGAATCAGTTTCTCTATCCCCAATGGAGTCGCCACTATAGGCGGCGGGGTTTAGCGTGCGCCTAAGTGTTGGAGACCACGACATTGTGCAATCTCAGGGCCTGCTAGGAAATATAAGATGGGCTTGGGGCCCACATTGGAGATGGAGTCACCACCTAGATGAAAACCAGGACATACTTTACAGCAACTAGATTCCACTAAGGTACCCAGAAGCTGTCATCAGAGATCGGGTTCGGAAACTGGGTATGGGCTTTTGAATGCTCACCCAACCTTACAGTTGGCCTTCGTGTGTGTTTTGTATTTTATTATCTTTGATTATTCGATTATTTCCTTATTATCGGGTGGATTGCAAATGCTTCTAATTTTATAATTTAATCCAAGTTTGCATATTAGTCATTTTACATGCTTATTACCTTGCACTGGTTACAAATAAGAATAAATATTACAAACATTCATTCAAAATAAATGGAGATGGGATTAGGGATTACAATAATTTACAAAATTACAATAATGCTGAATTTAAATAAAACCTCTCAAGAACTAATTAACTCACTAATTATTTAGTGATTGGAAATCACAAAGAGACCTACACCAAACACGGGTTAGTTTCGTCTTCAAAATAAACAGTTTTTATATAAGGAGGAAATAAATTTCCATGAAGTAAGCACAAACACTCATTTAAACATGGTTTATTTTCTCTAACATGCATAAAAGTATAACAGTCACATGCAATACTAAAAATATTAGGCAGCATGTTCGTATCAGATACTGAAAATATACTAGAAAGCTACTGAAAATAAGGCAAATTTATGCAGGGTTCTGGTGAGGAGGCGATCATCCCTTAGGAAGAGGCGTCACCTCTTAGATTCCTGCTCAGAGGGCGATTGCCTCCTTGTAAAGGGGCGACGTCTCTTCAAAGAGACGTCGCCTCTTCACCAGGAACTCGAAGGCTCACAGGTTACTTAAATCTTAAGTAAACCAAATTACATGCAATGCAAACGTAAATTTACCACTAATACATCCATATTTCATGTAATCATGCTTTCATATACTATTCAATGGACTAAAAACTCAGAAATAAATGATTAAAACCAAGAAAATGAAGATTTTTATAAAAGCAAGAATTTAAACGGCTAAAGAAAGACAATTCTTATTGAAAGAACCGTGTTTGATGCTCCTAACTGAGCCCTCAGAGCTTGGTTTGTGGATTTTTCTACTTTGAATGCAAAAGGAACTTCTTTTCCTTCAAGAAAATCAACTCTCCTTCATTAAACTCTTATTTTTCTCACCACTTTTCACTCTCTTTTTCTTCTTTTTCTTTTAAGGTCTCTTTCTTTCCTCTTTGCATGTGTTCTCTAGTCTTTTTTTTTTTTGTCTCCCCTCCTCCTTCTTTTCAGACCCTAAAGTTTTCTACTTAAGCCCTCTTCCCTTCTCTCTTTCCCATTTCCCTAAAAATGGTGCCACTATGATCAAGCCATCATTTCCCCTCACCTGCTTATCTTCTTCATACCTTCTCTCCCTTAAAAGTCATCCTTTCACGCCCCAAATCTGCAGGCTGGACATCTGTACATAAAGTTAGGTCGGCTACTGAAGAGGCGTTACCTCTTCAAGCCCGAATGGAAGGGGTGTCATCCCTTGGGAAGAGGCGATCACCTTTTCCCCAGGCTTGGCCTAAGGCTAGGCTAATGGGCTTAGACTTAGGCATTTAAGCTTTGGGTTATGGATTTTGGGTTAGGTTTAGGCTTTTGAATCCGTTTTAAAGAAGGTTTCGAGTCCTCTTACATTCAAAATTTTAACTTGCTCATCATTGGGCCTTCATTGCGGGCCGATCAAACCGAGGGTGTCCACACACACACACACACACACATATATATATATATATAAAGAAAATAGTTAAATGATAAAAAAAAATTAAAATATTTTATGATGAAGAATTTAAATTTTACTATTATTGATTTATGAAAATTATTTTCACTTGATTATATAACTAATTTACTTAAAAATTTAGGTTAACCATAAATGAATAGGCGAACTAAAGATTATCATTATTTTTATTACATAAGATGAATAAGTTTAGTCATCATATTGAAAATGATTTTCCAAAGAAATTGCCTTGTTGATTTCCTAGTGTAGACTTTTATGATGGTAAAATAATTTATTTAGTTATTATATTGCCTTATTATATTGCCTTACTTTTAAATTTTCCTAGTGTAGACTTGAATGATTATACTTTGTTGATTTCCTAGTGTAGACTTTTATGATGGTAAAATAATTTATTTAGTTAAAATAATTTATTTAGTTATTTAAATTGCCTTATTATTTTCTTTCTAAATAAATTTTAAATAGAATTCATATACAAATAAATTTCAAATTCATTTGAATACATTAATAAAAATAAATTTAATGTTAAGTAATTTCACAAAATTAAAAAAAAATTATAATAAATTTTACAAAATTTTCATTAAACTTCATTTTTAAAGTATAATCATTCAAACTTCATTCAAAACTAAGCAATTGTCCAATTAATCATTGTTTACAATTTTCTAAAATACCTTTCAAAAAAAAAATTCTAAGATACTGAATAAGTTGGATATGCGCAAACTTTTGGTATATCTAAAGGAATGCTTGAACATTTTGGATGAGAACCAAATTATAATCAAATTGAGCTAAATTTTTATATATTATTGTCCAATTCAATAATTGTTACATAAAATCTTTTTTATCCAAAGAATATATATATACACTTTATTGGGTTTATAAAGGGTCCGAAATGAGAAAAAAATCTCTCGCATGACGAATGGGTCAAAAATTCATTCGTAGTACAAATATATGAATTTACTACTTTATTTATTTATACAAATTAAATTTTTTATCATTACTTGAAAATCTTTATTTTACATCCTTATAGTTTTAGGAGTTTAAAGTTTGAAACCTTAGTTTTCAATGCTAGAAAATCTTACACATTTGTAATTGTATTAAATTGGCCTATTTAGAGCATCTTTCATCAACTGAATATTGTTGGGTTAATTACAGAGATAATGGATATCTAATTTTACAATTTTTGTCTCTCAATATAAATATGAGTATGTTGGAGGATTGAAACTTTTCTTTCATTATTTTATATAGTTAATCCATTCATACTTAGACATGTTTAAAGCAATAGGCAAAGGACGTGGGATCATATACATATTTGAACTTGGAAGATTCCTCCTATTTTAATTACTCAAGTTGATAATTATAATTTAAGATAAATCTTTAGCACGATGGAATACAAAATAATAAGAATTTGCACATGAATAGCAGGAAAAATAAAAAAATCAAAGAAGTTATGTCAATGGCTCTATAAAAAATAAATGGGCGTTTATATAATTAGCCAAAAAAGCGACATCTCATCTACCAAATAATTAATAACTTGAGAGAGATTACAAAATTAAAGAAATGTTATGTGTTGTCAATGCAAGGGATTAGACTTAATTTTAATCGCAATTACAAGGAAAATATTATCCCCAGCCAGTTGTTGAATGACAAGCTAAAGGGGCTATTGCCACTCCAATTGTTTTTTTAATATATATATATGAGTTATAAAATTATTAAGTCCAAAATTTGACAATTTTTTATCTTAATATTTGAGTATTCATCCTAAAAACTAACGTGTAACACTATTAAAAATTTTATTTTAAAAAATTAAAAGTAAAATATTCATGTTTTTTTAAAATATTATTTTTTAAATAAAACACTATTATACAAATATCAATACTAAAATTCTTAAAGTATTTATAAACTACAATATTTTTCTTACCTTAAATCACTCAAACATTTTTCCTAAACTATTAAAATATCTAATTTAAAAAAAATTAAAAATTACAGATAATTATTCAATATTATTCTTTTAACTAAAATATTATTATACATACTCCAACAATAAATCTCAAAAATAATCCTATTATAATTTTATTATGACAATAAAAAATAAAAAAAAAATAAATTAACTTGATATAAAATAATTTATTTAGTTATTATTATATTTAAAATATTCATTTAATTATTTAATTTTATAGTCCGTACATTATATGAATTCACGATTGATTATTTGTAAACTCCAAAGGCTAAAGATAATTTATGAAGTAATAAAATTTGTGTTAATATAATTTAATTTTGACTCATTAACAATTACTTTTAATTCCACTCTTGGTAAGCCCATCGATTGCTTGATTTCTGTTGTACAAAATTAAAGAAAATTTTACACTTTGATTTGAATCTGCTTTCAATAGCATGACCTAAGTTCCCCATGTTACACGAAAGAAAATATTGAAGTGGTGCATTTTTTTCTTTAGTCTCGTAATTTTTCCCCATTTTGACCAAAAATGTGGTTTTCTTTGAATTATTTGACTGTGAAATCAAAAAAAAAAAAAAAAAATCACCCTGTCCAAGCTCAGGATTAACATATACAAATTTAAATTGTTGTAAATGAAAGTTATTATTCTTTATTCGTTTAATGCATTTAAAAATAATTTATAATCAGTGAATGAGTGGTCAAATGACCATTTCTTTTTATGTGCATCTTAAGATGTAGATTCAAATCATATTAATCTCTTTATTAATTAAAAAAATTATTAAAAATATGATACTTTGTTTTCTACACCTGCTGGCACCCACATTCTATTGCTTCAGTACTTAAATAATACCTAGGCTATGGCCTGTAAGATTATGAAAATATCCAAAAGATGATTACAGTAAAAGACACATTTACATGAAAGTATGAGTAAAAAAAAATCTGAAAGTGAAATACAATTTCCTTCCTTTGCTTCAAGGAATCATAAATAACTATATTACCGCCAGAAGCATACAACATAAGATTAAAAAGAAAAACAAAAAAATCATAATTTGTCTATATAATCTGTCAAATGACAAAATTTTTCAATTTTAAAAATCTTAAATTTTTCGATCATAATTTGTCAAAAAAAAAAATAGAAGATTAATGTTTTATTTAGCGACTATTTGAGCATCATAAATGTCTATTGTGGGAAAAAAAACACAGCGAACACTGTTGGTAAAAAATAAAAATTCAGTTTGAAAATTGATGACAATTACTGGAGGTGCACAAAAATTAACTAAATCGGTCAAATCAAATTGATTCAAACCAGTTCAAACTGAAAATTATAGTTTAGGACGGTAATGATTTGAATTGTTTTAAACCGAGTTTTTGGTTTGATTATGGTTAAGAAAAATAAAAACTACATATGTTTTTCATATTTGTAAAATTGTAGTTTTGTGCTATCTAGTCATTATGTGGCTATACCCTAATAATTTTTTCTTAAATTTTTTATTAAAATATTGTACTAAAATTTGATATTTTTGAGAATATTTTGAGTTGTTATTTTGAAATTTAAGGACTTTATAAAAAAAATAGATATTATTATTATTATTATTATTATTATTATGCTTTGAATGATAAGTACATAATATGAATTTTGCATTTTGTTGTATTTTCAGTAGACTTCGCGAGATGAATTATTAATAATTTTAATCTTTATTTTTTTTATTTATTATTTTTTATTAAACCGACCAAACCGATCATCCAAACTGATTTCAAATATCATTGGTTTTGATAATTTTTAATGGTATTTGGTTTGGTAAGAATTCTCATATTTAAAAATTGACTTTATTGGTTTGGTTAAAATTTTATACTTTAAATCAACCAACCGAACCACGAATACCTCTAACAATTACAATAAAATAAAATAAAATGAGATGAAATTTATTTATTTTTAAACGGTTAGATTTATAATAACTAATTGTGAATCCGTGCATCTGTAAAATAAATTAAAAATAAAATATATCACATTAATTTATTTTTTTAAATTATTATATCATAATTTTTTAATTATAATAGAATTATTTTTTAGATTTATTATTGAAGTATATATATAATAGTGTTTTAATTAAAAAATAATATTTAATAATTACCTGTAATTTTTTATTTTTTAAGAATTAAAATTTTTAATGATTTCAAAAAAATGTTTGAATGATTTAAGGTAAAAATATATGTAGTATATAAATGCTTTTAAAATTTGGGTAATATATATATATATAGGGTTTTAGTTAAAAAAATACTAAAAAAATATATAAATATTTTATTTTTAATTTTTTTTTTAAAATATAATTTTTAATAGTATTACACATTAACTTTTAGGAGTGAATTCTCAAATATTAAGATAAATACTTATTAAATTTTGGATTTAATAACTTTAGAGCTTAACATTTGATATAGATATAGATACGTGATGTTTTTAATATATTTTTGTTTTTATTATTATATAACTAATAATTATTTGTAATATTTCGAGTATAACTAAAATTCATCTTATCATAATCTTCTAGTATTTTTTTTTTTAATACTTAACTATATTTATTCTTTTATGTTAGCATCGAACAACAATAAAAATGGGTAATGGACAAATAAAGATAGGAGTAGGGTTTGGAATTTTATCTGCTATATATATATATATATATATATATATATATATCCTAGGCCTCATTATTAAAGCTAATTACATTAAAAATTATAAATTTTACGTATTTTAATAATTTTAATATATTTTTTTAACTTTTATTTAAAAAAAATTAAATTTTATATCTTTTAACAATTTTAATAATTTTTATAAAATTTATAAAAATTTATAAACTTTATAATTTTTAAAAATTTATCAAAAAATTATTAAAATTTGTAAAGATTAAGATTTTTTAGGTAATAATTATGCTAATATTAAATTATATTTATCCAATCAATATTTTAACATCTTAGTATTTAATATTGATGTAGCACCAAACTTCTTTTAATTTAAAAAAAATTAGTGAGTTAATAAAAAAAAATTTAAAATTTATTATTATAGAATAAAAAAATAATATTTTAATTTATTATAAATTTGCCATTTCTTATATGACAATCAAATAAAAGTTCTTAATTAAAAATAAGTTAAAATCATTAAACAACGTAAAGTTTATAATTTTAAAGTAAAAAAAAATATATTTCAGTGTCATATAAGCAATTTCAAACTTATGACATACTAAAATACTATTTTTTATTTTAAAATAGTATATTTTTAAGAAAAAATTTTACTAGCTCATTAATTTTCTTAAAATTAAAACGTATTTGGTGCTATAGCAATATTAAACAATTGCAACATTTTATCAGATGTTAAAATATTGATTAAACAAATATAATTTGATATTAAAACAGAAATTTTTTAATAAATTTTAAAATAATATGTTAAAATTGTTAAAAGGTGTAAAATTTATAATTTTTTTATAATTTTAAAAGAATGTATTAAAGTAGTTAAAATATATAAAGTTCAAGATTATTTAAGTGAAAGTTAAGGGAATATGTTAAAATTTGTAAAATTTAAATTTTTTAAGTAATTAAGCCTAATTATTATATAGAAAATTTTATTGTAATTTTATTTCTTGAAAAGTAAAATTGAATTGTAAATAATCTCTATTAAATATATAAATTTATTTTCGGTTAAAGGTGATTAAATTAAAACAAAAATATAATTATAATAAAAAGTCCCACCATTTAATTATTATATGGATAATTGACCAAGATAATTAACCACTTTTAATAGACTAAAAAGCCTAGTTTTTTTAAGCTGACTAAGAAGCCTATTTAGTTAGCAGTAATACTTCACAATATTTATGATTGACCTACTTCAGTGTATTTTAGATGGAGATAACTATATTAAATCTTTTATATTTAGATAATCAATTTATGATAAATATTTAATACTTGTACTTAATTATATATATTATTAAATTAATAATAAAATATAATATACTTAAATAAATAAAATTTTGGAAAATTAAATAATTTTAATGTTTATAAACTTTTACATTTCTTTTAATGTTTATAAACTTTTACTTTTTTTCCTTAATTATAATGAACAATGAATTAGCTCTCTTTGGACTTAGAAATATACTTAAATAAATAAAATTTTGGAAAATTAAATAATTTTAATGTTTATAAACTTTTACATTTCTTTTAATGTTTATAAACTTTTACTTTTTTTTCCTTAATTATAATGGACAATGAATTAGCTATCTTTGGACTTAGAACCACTCTAACATAAACAATTAATTAGCTGTCTTTCTTGCCAAAAGAAAAGTCTTTGCCATTTGTTCAACCATGACTGTTTAGTTATTTAGTTGGTTGAAGCTCTTTTTCCCCCTAATCAAATTAAAATTATACTCTTCATGTTATTAATTTGAGATTCTGTTTCATAAAAAAAAAAAATATATATATATATATATATATATAGAATGAGTGATTTCTATTCTTAACGTTCAATTTACAAAAATTTGCACATATTTTGAAATAAATATTTTAATGGAAAACACATATATTCTTTTAACTTTTAAAAAATAAATTTTCATTATCATTTAAATTAAATTAATTATAAGATGGACAAATATATAACTAATGGCATAAAACATTTAAAATATATAAATAAAATACATAGATTAATTGTAAATAATTATTAAAATATATTAATAAAGTATATTTATTAAAATAATAAATAACTTTAAGAAAAATATAGTAATATTAGTAAATAAATAATCAAATTTGATGCTAAATTAATATATAAAAATAACTACAAAAAATATATTAATAAAAATAATATTGATTCCAATTTTAGAAAATCAAATATAATTTTATTAAAATTTTCTATTCTTTTCTTGTTTCTTCTCTATTTAATTTTGATATCAAAATATAAACAAACAGATCCATAGATCGATTGAAATATTTTCTAATAATTCAAGCAAAATACATTTGCTAACTTGTGTTTTAGCCTAATTATAAAGTGAAATCACTTTAATTATAAATTGCATTTTTTTTTTGAAAGGGTAAATTGCATTTTGTTTTGTATATATGAAAAATACATTTCATGAAGTATTTTCTAAAATCTCAAACTCATACAAAGAAAAGGTGGAAAATTAAAACTACAACCTAATTGGTCAAATTATATAATAATAATAATCCTAACTTGTCATTTACACGTCTATGGCGGCTACTTCCTATATGCCAAATAAGACTGAAGAAAATGAAGGCTGAATTTGCAAATTACAACGTTTCAGACTCGGACCAAAACACAAATACTTTAGTCTAATTACAATGTTTTCATTTCTTCTTCTTCTTATTATTATTGCTGTTGTTGCATCAGAATAATAAGGACTTTGGTCTCACCATCATAGACTAATTCTTTTAATATTTGCATAATTCTTGGATGCGTATGCTTCTTCTTCTTGTTGTTGCCTAACAATAACATCCATATTAATGTCAAGATGAGAAAAGTATCTTACAGGCTGCTTCCTTATTCAAAAACCATAATCTTTTCTGTTACCGTAATTGCTGCTATTGTCTTTGTCTTCTCTGCAGATTGTATTGTCCACAAGGATTATCATAATGTTACCGGAGTTTCAGGTGTGCTTGTGGAAGATACAACTCTTTCAGCAATAAAGTCAACGACTTTTAGCATGCCGTTGCATTCTACCCAGGAACAAATTAATGAAGTTCGTAGTGGAGATTTCAATTCTTTGATTCCTCCGTTCAATGTTACAGAAGAAGAAAGGATTGTATGGTTTCGAAGCAAGTTGCAGGAATTCGAGATTTTCAAGTCCAATGAATTGACCAAGCAGTTTCGTAGTCGTGTTCTTGAATTCTTTGACGAAAAATGTGATGTTCGATTTTTCATGACATGGATCTCTCCTGTTTCATCATTTGGAAGAAGAGAGTTTTTGGCTATGGATACCCTTTTCAAAGTCCACCCCAATGGATGCTTAATGATTTTGTCAGCAACTATGGATTCAGCACAAGGATACAGGATTCTGGAACCATTAATTGATCTTGGGTTCAAAGTTGCTGCTGTTACACCTGACTTGCAGTTTCTGTTCAGGAACACACCAGCAGAAGCTTGGTTTCAGGAGATGAAGAGTGGGAACAAGGATCCTGGAGAAATTCCACTGAATCAGAATCTTTCCAATCTTATCAGACTTGCTGTTATATACAAGTTCGGAGGTGTTTATATTGACACAGATTTCATTGTCCTGAAAAGTTTCAAGGGGCTAAGAAATGCAATTGGAGCACAAAGTATTGATGCAGTTTCCAGAAACTGGAGCAGGTTGAATAATGCAGTTCTGGTCTTTGACAAGGACCATCCACTTGTATACAAATTCATAGAGGAATTTGCTGCAACGTTTGATGGAAATAAATGGGGGCATAATGGACCCTATTTGGTATCAAGAGTTGCTGAGAAAGTGTCAGGAAGACCTGGATATAATAACTTCAGAGTCTTGCCACCGATGGCATTTTACCCAGTAGACTGGATTAGAATAGGAGGGCTTTTCAAGAAACCAAAAGATAAGGCTGCTTCAAGATGGGTAAAAGCTAAGTTGCTTCAGCTTAGTGGAGAGACTTATGGTTTACATTTATGGAACAAGCAAAGCAGCAGAATCAGTATCGAAGAAGGGAGTGTTGTGGCCGGATTAATCTCTCAGCACTGTGTAATTTGTGAATATAACATTTACAATTCTTGAAGGAAGAAATTCAAAGAATTCAGATGCATACACCAGAGACAGATGCCACAGGAGCCTGATAATGATTAAGAGATTAGTACATACTACATACTCTGTTTTTTTTTTTTTTTACAATGTTTTTATATCTTTCATTTCTTGATTCTATTTTTCTTGTTTTCGTTGATCCTAATGTACATAAGGACACAAAATAATACTAGAAAAGTTGCATCAATTAATGTAAATAATAGTTTCATTTCAATTGTTTGTAGTGTTTGTTCAAAAATTTTATCAGAAGGTTAATCACAATATAATATCAGAAAATCTTACCACATATCATAATCCTAAGTCTTTTTAATCTCAATCTCAACCTGAACCTAAATCTAAATCCTGGCAATCTTCTAAATGACTTTTTTCTGGTCAACTTGCGCCTGCTTCCTATTCTCATGTTTTTATTCGTGAACCCGAAATCTCCAGCCAAAAAACTACCATCTGAAGCAAAATTACTGACTGCATCATTACCATGAGCTTTGAAGGTACCAATATGTTTGAATTCTGCCCATGGATCATGAATTTTTTCGTCATCTGTTTCGCTACTGCCCCAAAGAGGTATAGTTTTTGTCACAGGAGAGCCACTATAATCTTGAAAATGGGTTGCTAAACTAGTGTGCTCCATGTCAAATAATCTCCTCAGAGATGTGTTTCCATTTTTCATCAAGTCCAGTAATCTGCCACTTCTATTAAAGGAAGACATTGCAGAAGAGGAAGCAACAGGAGATGAGGATGATGATGAAGAGCACAAAGAAGAAGATGATGAAGACCAATACAATGATTTTTGATACTCTAATATCTGTCTTATCCTTTTCTCTTGAGCTTCTTTATTGATGAACAAATCAGACACTTCTTCTTCCTTCTCTTCTATTATTTCTGATGTCATCCTACTCTAAAACGACTCTTTTTTGCTAAAAAATGAACACATAAAAATGCAGTTCTTTTCTTCCTTTCTTTTTTCCTCTGTTATTTTCTTGGGAAACAAACAAGAATAACGGGAAAGCCGGCTAATAACAAGAGTGTTATACTGCCTTATATTATGAGGAAATGTGAGATTAAGGACAAGAGTATAAATATATTAATAAAAAGGCCTGCAGAAGGTGTTTTAATATTATTTTATTCTAAGATGTATATCTGTATTAGATCCGGGTCCTTTCATTTGTATACAGAATCCGATCATCAAAACACTTTGCTGGGAGCCCAGTATTGGATTCTATCCAACCAAACTAATAGCTAAAGAATAGCATCTTCAAGCTATATGTATCTCAAAAGACAAGCACGTTCTACTTATCATTCTGAAGTTTATATGAAGTTTTCTGATGTGAGAAGAAAAATGCACAGAAACCCTGCACAGAGTCATGAACTGCGATGCAATTTTTGTTCTTTACTACAGTTTGTGGGGAAGGGGTGTGCATGGAATGGTTAAAAATTAGTTTATAAATTTCAAAGCAAAGAGGAGTAAAGAAGACCTGGTGTTGGGTTGTAGAAACATTCATCAAATGGTTAAATAATCATCAGTCCAATGCTATTTCTGTTCTCCTGAAAGTAGAACACAAAATGCAACCCAATTCCCTGCCTAGAATCAGGCTTCTGCAGATGATAATGACTTCCAGAGTCATGGACTTGGTGGGTCAATCACCAAATGTAAAAAGTGTGCCTTTTTGTTCTCCAAAAAGTGAAACAAACCAACAAGTTATATGCAACATGAAAAGGGCTAAACCATATAAACAAGAAGAAATCAAGAACATATATTTAATTTTCCAGGCATGTCAATATTCACATTTCATTTGCCTCCCTATCATAATGTGCTTTCTGCCACACATTAAATCCTAAAATCCAAGTCAGTACTTAACGAGTTGTACTCCACATTGCTAATAGTACCTCAAACAGTGCCAACACAATATTATATGCTAGCGACATAGCATTAGGCCCTTTAAACCCTGATGTCAAGATGCAATAGTTGAACCTTAAAAGCCCTAATAAGAAGAAGATGTAACTTTTATCAGACATATTGATTACTCCAAGACTGTCAATAACTCAATCCATCATCAATACTTGCTTACCCTTCTTTACACTTCTCCAAATTTGATCAAAAAGCAGAGTTTCTTACTTTCAAGATTTCTGAATATCCAAATGGTGAGAACTTGATTCTTGAAGAGATTATTATGCCTTGTGGCGAATGTTCGCCACCCTTTTCGAAGTACATGCTGGTTACCTTCCCACTTCTTTAATACCATGCTAAACTCAATCCCTTCAAGATCATAGACTGTAACCTCAATTCCCTTCCTGCTATCTTCATCTTCTTTCAACAAAGGAAAAAGGCATTCCCTAACATCAGATATGTTGAACCTACAATATCCGTTTTTCTTCAAATCACTCTCTCGTAACTTCTTCTTAAATGGCCCGCGGCACTCGCCAATTATCCCATGTAGACCAGGAACTAAAGGTATACCGGAAGGCTCGTGATTCTGCACAAGAATCGTAGCAGCATCTTCAGAAAATGGTAATTGTTGGTCTCCAGGCAAGTTCGTTGCAGATTCTTGAGAATGTGGGATTCTTGGTTGTCGTCTTCTTGAAACTGGGCTGTGATTATTTTCTTGATTTAGTTTACCAAGAATCTTTCTTTTCATTTCTTCAAGTGCTTTAGCCTGATTTGGATCAGGCTTTGACTGCTTCATAGTACAAAGAATCAGAGCTGCTTCCTCTGCTCGTTCATCACGGGAGCAAGAACCGCTGCTGTTGCTGCCAATGTCCATTCTTGCGAATGTTCTTAATTCTGTTTTGCAGTTTTTAGTTTTCTTGGAGAAAAAAGTAAACTATTTTAATTTCTTGTTAATAAAGTAATGATATAGAAAATTTTGTTATAAACATAAGTGTGACTATATGTAGTCCACAATATGTTGAACCAGCAATAGAATAGAGAGCGATCTAATGTAGGTATAACCATTTTAATCCTTATATATGGCGTTTTACCGTACAAATCCAAGTACGGTTTAGCCCATGAATTTGCTTCGATACTCAATTTAATTCTTAATGTTTATCTTTACTCGATCTAGCCTTTATGCCTTCAAATAAAGATGAATGCCATTAATGTTTTGTGCTGGTTTGATGATTTTTATTTTTACCAGTGGCTATTTTAGCCCAATTTTAATCAAATTAACAACTACTACTTTTAGATATGCAAAGGTCCGAATTGACTAAACATCATATACTAAATTAACTAAGTTTGAGACCTATCTCAAGTGGTAAGAGCCTTTACTTTTGGAACGAGAGGTTTTGAGTTTAATTTCTCTCATCTTCACTAGGCATGTAAGACCCACTTATGGTGGTGGCTCACAAAAATATATTTAAACACTAACTACTAACTGTTTTTTTTCCCTTCTCCATGACACTAAAACCCAAATGTATATATATATATATATACACACACAATTAACTACTGCTACAGTTCAGAAATCAAAGTGGGATTTTGGCCCAAACCAAAATTCAAGGTCATCCACTTCTTCTGCAATGGGGAACCTACCACCAACCTAAAATGGGCGTTGCACAATCTGCACAGCTAATTCTTATGATCATATTGTATAAGCTAAGCACCACTTGCTATCTCCTTCCAATCTTATTAAGCTACCTTCTCTCTGAGGCGAAAAGCAACTTTGCCATATCCAATTTCCTTTGTTGCTCATCCATTAGTAATGGTTTTTGACTAGCTTGCTTCTTCCATCAACTGTAGTTGAATTGACTTTAATGCAACACAAACCTTTAGCACTTTATGATCTTCCCGAATCCTTTCCTTTAGGTTTCAATGATGCAACAGACGAGTCTTTTTTTTTCTTTATTTATGATGTCATTAAGGTTTAGAGCTTCTTTGCTGATGAACCAAGCAGCCCCCTTCTTCTTCTTCCTACTCTTGTGTTATTTCTGATGTCATCCTACTCTAAAATGACTGTTTCTTGCTAAAGAATGAACACATAAAATGCACTTCTTTTCTTCCTTTGTTTTCTCTGTTATTTTCTTGAGAAACAAACATAAATAACTTGAAAGCTGGCTATAACAAGAACTTTATACTGCCTTCTATTTTCAGGGAATGTGAGATTAAGGACAAGAAAACTAGGCCTGCAGGTGTTATAATAAGGTATTATTCTAAGATGCATTTGCACATTGGTACTAGTCCTGTCTGTATTAGATCGGGCTCCTGTCACTTGTATACTGATCATCAAACACCTAGCTGGAAACCCATACCCCAAAAGAACTAGGGTAGCAGGTTCTCTGCTTATCACTCTCAAGTTCACATGAATCTTTCTGATGTGAGAAAAGAAAAATGTACAGAGCAATGAATTGTGATGCTATTTTTGATGTAACTATTATTTGTAGGAGAGGGTGTGCACGCAATGGAATGATTTACCAAACCATTAAGATACAATGTAAATCAGTCCATAAATTTGAAAGCAAAGAGGAGAAGAAGGACAAGAGTTGGGTTGTTCTAACATTCACCAAATGGTTAAATAATTATGTTGATCAACGCTTCCTATTTTTATTTTGCTAATAATCAGTCCATGCTATTTCTGTCCTTTTGAAAGTAGAACACAAAATGCATCCCAATTACCTGTCAAGAATCAGGCTTCAAAAGATGATAATGACTTTCACAGTCATGGAATCGGCTGGTCAATCCCCAAATTTAAAAAGTGTGCCTTTTTGCTCTCCAAAAAGCGAAACGAACGAACAAGTAATATGCATCACGAAAAGGCCTAAATCATATAGGCAAGAAGAAATCGAGAACATATATTTGATTTTCTAGGCATGTCAATATTCACATTTCATGTGCCTCCCTGTCATAAAGTGCTTTCTGCCGCACATTAAATCCTAAAATCCAAGCTAGTACTTAACTAGGTATACTCCACGAACACTGCCAACATAGCATTAGGCCCTTTAGACCCTGACGTCAAAATGCAATAGTTGAACCTTAAAACCTCTACAACAAGATGTAACGTTTATCACAGACATTGATTACTCCAAGACTGTCAGTAACTCAATCTACCATCACTACTTGCGTACCCTTCTCTACACTACTCCAATTTTGATCAAAAAGCAGAGTTTCCCACTACCAAAATTTTGTTAAAATCATTACTAATAAAAAAACATTTTCTAGATGGTTTCTTTTGTGCAATCAAAATTAAGCAAAGTATTCTATCAATTTTAAAAGTAAATGAACTATACACTTACAAAAGAATTGGCCAACAAAAATAATGAAAAAGTTGGTAAATGTTGAATGATGATTATTGGTTCTTGTCGAGTGTATTTTGCACTATAAATAGGTGCTGAGTTTCATACTAAGACACACCAAGAGAAGAAGAAAATCATTTGTGAGTATAAGTGAATAAGTGAGTGGTGTGTGTAGTGTATGAGAAAAAGTGTGCCATGAGTGGCAAACAAAAGTGAGGTACCAGTGAGTGGGTTTTGTAGTATGTATACAAGAGTGGAAATAATTTGTGAGCTTAGGTTATAAAATATTTTCCTT
>CATIWM010102861.1:0-13925 GCA_949671775.1 Mallotus repandus | reverse complement strand
AGAAGAGAAAACATTATTTTTACTAATTGAACCAATTCCCTTGAATATGAGATAAAAGACTTGATATAAAATAATTGCTACTAAGAAATTAAGAAAAATAAAATTTGAAAATTTAGAACTATAGAAAAAATTGCAAAACATCAGACTATATGGAAACTAATGTGAACATATAAACATATATACTTATTAAAAAAAAATATCATTTTTTTTTGCCGATGAGAGAGTGGTTAAGTAGTAACTTCTCTTCAAAAACATCATGAAATACATAATTCAATTTCTACCGTTTTCAATTTAAAAGAGGAAGGGCCTACCCTATATTGTACAATCAATCAAAATATAGATTATATGACCTCCCAATTAAATAAAAAAGAATCATTTTTCCCCTCATTTGAATCACCATCTTCCCTCATTAATTCTATTGTTATTATATATTGCTCTCATCAATTAGTTTTTTTTCTTAACTGCTATTGTATTTCAATTTAACTCTTAAGACTACAAAAGTGATAAAAAATTCTCAATAATTATTTTAACATGACTATATATATCATAATTCGAACTTAAAACGTCATTCAAATAAAAACAGCCACCGCAATCGATCACTTTTTTTTTTAATCTTCAGTCATATTTGTTATCTCAACAATTTCTTATGTACAAGTGAGCTCATGTAAAAAAGAGGTTGTTTAAAGTCAAGAAGAAGTAGAAGACACTTATTGTGGTCAGATAAAAAAAATTGATACATATATACAGTCTCCATGTAAAGTATGAGCAAGTGGAACTTTCTGTAGTAAAAATGTGCCTCATTATCTTAAAGAGTAATAGAGATGACATAACCTTCATAGATGCACTATGGATACTTAAATTTGATGTTGAATATTTGGGTTTGTTTGGGGAAAGAAAACCCATGAAAGAATGATAAAAGGTATTGATGATGGTCTTCTTTCATGTAAATTTTTTAAAAAAGCTTCTGTGACAAACCATTTTTTTAAATGCTTTTTGCATTTACTTTGGGGAAGCGTGATCCACAGCCTATAATAAAGGACTAGTTGCAGACATGGTGATGGTGATATATATATATATATATATATATATATATGTTGTTCATACCCACATGTGTCTTCTTGTTGGTGATTCAAATAGTAAATGAAACTTGTCCATATGTGCTCAATCCAACCCTAAACTGCAATTGAGACAATTTTTCTCTTTAAATGCATTTCACAAATTAAACTATATGGTAGCATTCGAACCATGTATCTCGAATATTATGGGAGAAAAGTTGAAAACACTGTCAGAAAGATGAAGAAACTTTTGTGAAGAAGAGATGATTTTCTCATTAGACAGTGCTCAAGTCGCAGTTCTAGCCACAACCTCAAACCTTGACGAAGTCCAATGGGAGATCAGAATTATAATTGATGAAATACAGCAAATCAGCAAGGAAATAGGAGAAGAATCTGCCATATTCAAACACATTTGCAGAAATGCAAATAAAGCTGCTGATTGGTTAACAAAGAGTGATTTTTTGTTCTCACTAGGAGACAAATGGAGCAATATCCCAAATCAACTTTCTGTAATATTACAGGATGATATTTTGTACTCAGTTACTCATGTCTAATGAATTTTATTTCTTTTCCGACCAAAAAAAAATTTATAGCTGTTACAAGCTGTAACAAGAAGCTGATGTAAACTTTGCTAATCCTGTAAAATCTCAACTGACAGTAGATACAATTCAAATTACAAAATTTAAATACAAAAAATATACAAAACAGATTTTGTTGAATCTGTCAACGAGGAAGTGCTAACAAAAGTCACTACTAGACTGTTTTTTCACGAGCTGAATTTGGGTCAATAATATTTTCGTGGATACATAAATAAAAAGAGTGTATTCTTACGTTAGTAAGGAGTATCGAGCAATAGGCCTGTATATATTCAAGAAATACTTGTTAAGGTTGCCAGGGCCAAGCTGATTTCTTTTACTGAATGTTCAAGATTATCATACAATCTTCTTATAAATCTTTTTCTCTTTTATTTTTTATTTGTTCTTTTGCATTTTTATTCGTTAACCTCTGCGGTTAAACTTGAACAATTGGCCTTGTGTGTGTATGTATATATAAAAGACTGTACTTGCAACTAGAGATAGGTTTTATACTGCACATTATAGAATTCAGCGGTCCCCTGGCCTATGCTCTCCAGTGCTGCCTATAGTAATATAAACCAATGAGAAGCCTAAATCCCTGCTGCAAATTTTTGTTGCAGAAGATATGAGCTTGAGAGAGAGATAGCTAAGCTAGGGTAATCAAAAGCACCAATAAAAAAATAAAACACAGACTCTAACGGCAAAGATTGTGACATAAACGTGCATCGCTCATTGCAACCCATGATTAGAAAAATTCTACTCAACTTATATTTAACTCAGTAGTTAGATTGGAAAATTCTTATTTTTAGGTACATTATCTTTAGTGTTCAGATTTATAACACATATAAAAATTTCTCCATATATATATTTTATTTTGTGATTACGGTCCCATTATAGAAAATCATTTGTAAAATCTCTATAGCCCTTGGATAAATATTTTAATTAAATTAAATTAGTTATAATTCAATGAGCTCTTAAACGGATATCATTAGTTTGGACTAAAAAAAAGAATTATTTACAATATTGCCCCCAAAAATGCAGTAAGCAAGTACGGAGAATATCTTCTAGTCTGGCTTTTTGGCCTAATGAAAAAGCAGAAACCATATCTTCATTAAAAGAATAACCCCAAATAAACCCCATCCTCACCCTCACCCTCACAATGAGCTCTAAATCACACAACCCATCATTTCTCTATATACCATTCATTCATTCATTCACTCACTCACAACCCTCTCATCTATATAATCTCCTTTCCTTCCTTTTTTTTTTCTGTTCTTTCCATCCAAAATATCACTTCATGCCGTCATTTCTCTTCATATATATTTTTTCAGTTGTTGTTGCTCTTTTATTGATCTCAAGAAATAGAGGAAAAAGTATATGTTTTTTTTTTCTTTTTTTTTTTTGAATATATAATCATACATCGTCATGCCTTTTGATCCAAGTAATTCCTGCTGGTACCCTTCCTTTCTAAGCCCTTTTTTGTTCCTTACCTTTTTATGAATCCTTTTGCTACTCTGTCAACTTCAATCCCTTCTCTATCAGATATATCTCTCTCTGATATGCTTCCTTTTCTTCATCTTCTTATATATATCACTACTCCATGTGCTTCTTACCAGCAGTAGCCATCGACATCTCCCGTCTTTTTTCTATATAAACCATAAATATATCTCCTCCATTTCATGCATTTTTCTCTTATATATATGTAGTATTTTGTTGGGTTCTCTTTGTTTTCTTCTTCTTGTTTCTTGTTTTTTTTCTTTTGATCCAACAAATCATGGAGACTCAACAGCACCAACACCACCCCCATCGCCAGCACCATCAAACCCAAAACCAGCAACAGCCAAATGAAGAGAATAGCGGCGGTAATGGTGCTAAAGGAAGCTTTCTTTGCAGGCAAAGCAGTACAAGGTGGACACCCACAACTGATCAGATAAGAATATTGAAGGACCTTTATTACAATAGTGGTGTTAGGTCTCCAAGTGCAGAGCAAATTCAGAGGATCTCTGCTAGGCTTAGACAGTACGGTAAGATTGAAGGCAAGAATGTCTTTTATTGGTTTCAGAACCATAAAGCTCGTGAGAGGCAAAAGAAAAGGTTCACTACTGATCAACATGTCCCCATGCAACACCAACAAATTAGAAGTAATAATAATATTTCTTCTTCTAATTGGAAACAACCTGAAGATTATTCTTCTTTTCACAAGTACCCCAACAACAACAGCAGCAGCATTGGTAATTAAATTACTTGTTTTTATTTTCATCAACTCTGCTGGGGATTTTGAATCTGAGATCTTGCAGCTCTAGAGATACTTATAGAGCTAAACTGTGTTTTTGTGTGTGTTTGTGTGCTCTTTTTACAGGGTTTTCTTCTGCATGTTCATCTTCAACTAGTGTTGGGCATATGGGAAACTATGGTTATGGATCTGTAACCATGGAGAAGAGTTTTAGGGTAAGTAATAATGACCATGGAAAGGTCTATCACTTATTTTTGTGCCTTTGTTATTGATAGTGGTGAAGTTGGTGCATGCAGTTATGTTCTTGCCCTGACTCATATGTCTTTGCTAGTTTTGTTAAAATGGCAACAAAGGCAAACATAAAAGTCACCCGTGTGTAGGTGATGTTCTAGTTGACAGAAATTTTTATGTACCTACATAAATATAACTATGCACAAATAGATTGCTTCTCAATATCAAAAAAAAAAAAAAAAAAAAAAACAAAAGGATGAACTGTAAAATATTTTCTCCTTTAAACACCCATAAAATGGTTGAAACTTTTCAGTTTTTTACCAATCAGATTTGATTTCAAAAATGGAATTTTTTTTCTCTTTTATCCATAACACAATTGTATTGTATGTACCCATTTTGCTATATGAACCAAAGATGGGATTTTTAAGTTCATTAGTGTCAATTTCAATGAGTGAAAATGAACCCACAAACCCTTTATAGCTGGAAAGCTCTTTCTGTTCCTCTCTAATATTGCCTATATATGTTTACATCTTGAACTAGGACTGCTCAATATCAGCTGGCGGCGGATCCATGCACCCCAGCTATGGATGGGTTGGAATTGATCATTATAATACATCATCACCATACCCATTTTTTGACAAGCAAAAATCAAGCAATTATGAAACCCTAGAAGATGATGATGAACAAGAAGAGGAAGAAGGAGCTCCAGAGATTGAAACTTTACCTCTATTTCCTACCCAAAGAGAAGACATCAATGCTTTTTGCAACGTCAAACACAACTCCATCTGTTACTCTCACAACTGGTATGGTACTTATGGCTATGGCTTTGATGATGGCAACACCACTTCTCGTACTTCACTTGAGCTTAGCCTCAACTCCTACACTGGACAGGCTCCAGATTCTATCTAATCTAATTTTATACTGTTAGTTAATTATCTAATAAATGTAATTTACTAATTAGGTACTACTAATCATGGGTTTTATGTGCCTAAGGCTATGGTTTCTTCTTGTCTTTGACACATGTTTACATGTTCAAAACTATTGTGAGCTTGACATGTGTCATGAAACTTAGTAGGCTAGTGTTTCTCTTACTTAACCAATGTGTTTTTTATATAATAATATGTTGTATTATGGTTATTAATTATGATGTCTTTGTCAAATCTTCTCACTTGTGGGATGTGTGAACTTTTTATGTAAATATTCTTAGTTTAATTATGGAATGAGAAAAAAAAAATTGCTGTTGTAGGATTTGATTCAAAGGGGAAAAAAAAACCTCACTTAACTAGTTCCTCCAAGATTTATTTTTTTTACTAATGGGAAAGTTAAATTATTTAAGATTTGTTTAACTACACAATATTGGTGGTCACTTTGGAGTCATCACTAAACTAAAAATGTTTTATTTTTTAATATAATAATTAATTATAATCATAACATGGATTGAGGAAAAGAAAACAAAAATAGAGTATATATGTGTAATAAAGATTTCAATTTATTAATGTCATCAGCTCCATAGTTTAAGTGACGTAAATTCTTTAAAATAAGCTTAAGATTTTCAGTTCCAATATTATTCATAAAAAAGATCCGCCAAAAGAAATTTATATTTTTACGGGATCCACTTAATTTAAATTAGATTAATTTAGAAGAAATTTATTTTTCTTGTAAAATCTACTTGATTCGATTCGAATTAATTAAATGAATTTTATATCTTTTGTCGAATTCATTAGACTCAATTCAAATTAATTAAAATTTTTATAATTATTAGCTATCGAATATTAAAAAAAAAAAACCACTGATATCATGAAGATAACCACTCAATTATATATGTCATTGATTGGAAAAATTAAAATCACCTCAATTCACCAAGAAGGAGAAGAAGGAAAAGATAAGCATGTTCATAATCATGATCAAATGGAGTATGTTTTAATTTAATATATAAAAATAAATGGTTGGTTTTGTGTCACATTCAATAAATAAATGAAAATATAAATGAGAAAGGAACATTCAAAGCAAACAATGAATTACATGTATAGAAAAAATCCACAGAGCTGTGAAAATGTGATTTCATCGACAGAGATTTTAGAGTGGGACCTTTAGAGGAGATGATAGATCAAATCACTAAATATTTGATCTGTCCTACGTTTTATAGCACTTACAATAAGCAGCTAAGCTAAGCTTAGGTTTTTAATTCTTTGTGAAAGGAACCTTTACATACTTACATAAACCTTGAAAATTTCTGTTAATATATTTTACAATGATTATAGCTTTGAAACTCTTCAATTCAAATCACAAATAGTTTTAGTCTTTGCAGTATCAAGTTTTAGTCTTTTCAGTATTCAGTATATCCCTTTCGCTAGCTATGATCTGTGTGAAATTGCATGCTGAAGTGTTTTTGGTTGTACCAATGTTGCAATCTTTTTCCTTTTCAATTTGATTTATTGGCATGAGCTGGGTGTTTTATCTTCTTCCTAATCAGGTTAGCTGTTTCCAAAAGAAGTACATGAAAAATTTAAATTTATTACTAGTTCGGTGATTGAGTAGGTCTGAATTACTGATATTTAAAATTTATTAAATTTTGATTAATTCAGTTCAATTTAAATAAAACCATAAAAATAATAATAACTAATTTAGTATGACTGCATATACTACAACTTAAATTTTCTATCAATTCTTCTTAATACCATACATGTATTGAGAGAAAAATAAGGAGAAGGAAGAAGAATGAGAAAAAAATTAAATTTCATTTTATTTGCTGTTAAAAAACTTTAAGGAGAGTATTTAAAAAAAAACTTTAAGAAGGGAAAATAATTAAATTTGGATGTAAAAAATTCCAACTTTAAAAGACATAAAAAAATTAAAATTTTATATATATTTTTAAACATTTTCCCCTCCTTTTACATGTATTAATTGCTTTTAATTTGTCAAACATACATACAAAAATATTTTAAAATGTAAATTCCAAATATTTTAAGGCTTAGTTGCGTACTCCAATGTCAAGTGGTTATGGTAGAGGAAGCAATCATATTCATGACGATTATCAAGAGCATGGAAGTTTGGAGAATTGCATGGCAAAATCAAAAGGTGGTATCTAATGTCTTTAAGCAGAGAAGTGTTCACAAATTTCGATGGATTAAGAGATGTTTTAAAAAAATTGATGATCAATTTGATGTTTGGACAATAGATACCAACAAAAATCGACTTGACAATATGTCAAGTCCAAAAGATTATGCCACTCTAGGCCAGCTTATTAATAGATTTGTTTTTGATCGTAAATATGAAATTTATTTGAAAGATATTTCTTATTATGACGGAAATCCTTATAGTAATGTGTTTGTTTATTGGATCGTAGAGATGGAACGAATTTTTGAACATATAAAAATCTATGATTATGATCACATGAAGATAGCGGCTTTCAAGATAAGTGAATATGCTTATTTTTAGTGGAAGAATTTGTAAATTAAAATAAAGAAAGAAGGAAGAGTACCAATTAAATCTTGGTTGATGATGAAGTGGTTTAAAATATGAATTCTTTTTTCTAGATTATGAGCCCATCTCACTTCAAGATGATATAGTGTGTCAAGTTGATGAAAAGGTGGAAAGTGTTGAAGCTAAAATAGTGCATCAAGATGTAATTAAAGAAGTAGCGAATGAAAGTAAAGAAAGAGCAGAAGAGGTAGAAGAGAAAGAAGTACCTCTAATAGTTCAAGCAGTTGAAGAAAAATTAAAGTTGAGATTGATTGCAAGATTGAAGATCTCAAAGGTGATTTGGTGTTTTGGCAAATCAAGAAGTTCATGGTGAATTAATGATTTGACATTCTCAAATTTTTTTGATGAGTTTGAGTATGTTGATTTTATTGGAGCTACAAAATTTAATTACATTGCTACTAATCTTTTTCTAAAATTTATGGGCACAACAAAATCTCAAATTCAAAGATTTGCCTCATATTGCTTTTGGAAGGCGTAAAGATATTCAAAGTATTTACTTGTTTGGCATTGATGACTTCAATTTTCAAGTATAAACTCGAGGATGAACTTTTTTTCAAATGAAGGAGAATGACTAATAAGGGATGAATTATATATTTAGCTAGAATTTTATTTTATTCTTATTTTAGTTTTCCTACCTTAATTAAGATTAGACTTTTCTAATTTGCTAAGGATTTCATTTTATTTCCTAATTAATTAGAGTTGATGGGTTGTGCCTTCCCTATAAGTAGAGGCCTTATTCTCTTATTTTCGATTGTCAAAAATACATAAAATTTTCTCCCTAAATTTTATGTTTATGTGATTGAAATTTATTTATTTTTATTTAAAGTTCAATTGTGTACTAATTTTATTTATTTTTCATGCTCACTCATTATGTCAATATTATATATGAATCTAATTGTTAAATGTATAAATGAAATAAGAATTTTTCGTTACAATATATGTGTCATATTTTCATTAACTCAGTGAGTCACTTAGAGTATTAATAAACTTGTTTAGAAAAAAATATTTCCAAAATTAACTGTGATCTCAACTGATGTGCATATTAAAATAATAGACATTAAATTAATGATTAATTAGATTTTAATTACTTAATTTTAATAAATATTTTTTGCATATATTGACCTTCAAATTGGTTATAACGAAAATAAGTAAGATCTTTTATTTTTTTTGTGAATCATTGGTATCTAAAGTTTATTAGATTCTAACTAATTTAATTCGACCCGGGCAAGACCAGAAGTATGGCAAAGATCTCTCAATAACTAATTTAACGTGACTGCATACATTAAAACTTAAACCCAAGATCTCGCTTAAATAGAAACAACTATCTGCCAGTTGATCCCAACTATTATTAGTGTAAGATCCTTTATTTTGTTAAGGAAAATATCACATATAAAGCTACATATGAACATTAAATAAATAATAAATTCAATATATATGTTAAGGAAATTATCGGTTTATATTTATATTAATCTTTCATGCAATGTATATAATCAACAACAATTAGAATACTTTTAATAAATACCATCGTTAGTTATGAACTAAGAGTAGGGGTGTGTATGACCTGGTTCGATTCGGAGAATTCAATTCTTTGAAATTGCTCTAAAATATCGAAGATTTAAAAATTAAGATTCCAGAATTGCTCTAAATTTTCGGTTTACTTCAGTTTGGAAATTAAAATTTTTGTTCAATTGGGTTCAAAGATCATTTCTTCTCCAATTTAAAAATAAACAAAGATATAATTGAAATTGAACTATTAAACTACTAACCATTTCGTAATTTTATCATAAAATTAAATGATTTTTTGTAGTTTTATTTATCATTATATTTTACAGTAAAAATTTTATTAAAATTTTTATATTATACTCTAATAGACCATAAAATTATTATATTTTTTTATGAAAAATTTATATAAATAATATAAATCATAAAATAATAATAACAACACCATAGCTTTAAAAAAATAATATTATATTACAATTTTATTATTGAAGGAGAATTTAAATATTTCAAAATAAATTGTACTATAATATTCTAAAATGCTATCTACCAATCTATATATCTATATATATATTAAATGCTGAGCTCTAAAGTCATTAAGCCAAAAATTTTATAAGTGTCTATCTTCACATTTGAGTATTTACTCTAAAAGCTAATGTGTCTAACCATTAAAAATTCAAACTTTTATTAAAAATAAAATATTTATAATAATTTTTTAGTATTATTTTTTAACTAAAACACTAATATACACATGTTTTATTAAATATAAAATACTCTAATAACATACATATTAAAAATATATATATATGTTGGTCAATATATATATATATATATATATATATGTACTCTTAAAAAAATAAAATAAAATTATTGCACTAACTTTTAAAATTTTCATTTTTATATTTAAATAAACTGTAATTTTAATTTATTAAAATTATTTAATTATTTATTTTAAAATATCTATATTATTTACAGTCCGTACAAAGCGCGGATACATGACTAGTATAATATTTATTTTTTGTGTTTAACATTATTTGATTGATGAACGAAATTTTTTATTTTAAATAATTAAACTGACATTATTTTAGATTACATGTTAAATTAGTAGGTCCAATATTAATAAATTGAACATAAATATTGTAAAAATATTTATAATATAATGTTAATTTTTATAATATATATATATCTAATTCTATTAAATTATCGGCTATGGTTTTGGTTCTTTGATTCATTACATTCAAAGCGGTTCAAGAAATTTAAATTCTCTAGATCCATCTGAATAAAAAATTTTGGAACAGTTCAGTTCGGATAAAGTTAAATGGTGAATAAAAATTTTCAATTTTAAAAATTTTTGGCTCGATTTTTCAGGACAATATGAGTTCTCCAAGACCCATACTCAACCCTAACTAAAAGTAAGTAGTTATATAAGCTATTAATAACAGTTACACCACTAAAATTACAATTATATAAGCTACTAATAACAGTTACACCAGAGTTACACCACTAAGAGTAAGTAGTTATAATTTAATGATATGTTAAGCCTTTTTGTGCAACTCTTACATAAAAATGTAAATTTTACCATTCCAAAAATACGTATTGACTCGGTCGTCGTATATCTATTCTGGTGGTTTGATGCGAGTACTTTATATGTGGTTATTTTTTATTTTTTTTATAATATTATCATGTATTTTCAAAATAAAATTTAAATATATTTTTTAAAAATAATTATGTAAATATTTAAAATATATTTTATAGCCACATTTTTAATATTTTTTTTGAAATATAGCACTCATTGATAAATTAATTAATATCTAACATTGAGTTTTATTTTATTATTTTTATTTTTAAATTGGTTAAAATTAATTTTTTGTACTTTATTTCATTTAACCTTAATTTATATGAAATGTAGAAATAAATATATTAACATTACAAATTTAAATCAATAACTATTGAGATAGAAATCAATCTAGCTACGCTTAATTTATTTTTTTCTAATAATATAAATCATAAGTCCAAAACAAACATTGTAACAAAGATATGCATTATTTTTAGTTTTTAGTATATTATAACTTATAAGTAAATACTTCTATATATCTTTGAGTTAATAATTAATCTCTTCATTGAAGAATAAAATTTATAGAAAAAAAAATTCAAGAAAATTATATTTCATATCTTCCACAAGAGAGATTACATCCTTTATATATATATAAAATATTTCTATACATGGAAAATCTAATTACACACTAATTAGGAGCACTAATTAGGAGGAATAAAATAACTTCCTAAATAAAAATTTAATTCCTAATATATACAATAAATTTTTTTTGACTTCTTAGAGCTCACTTCAACACTCCCCCGCAAGTTGGTGAGTGTATGTCAATCATTCCCAACTTGCCAAGTGAGTTATAGAATATTTTTCCGGATACAGCCTTTTTGAGGCGGTCAGCTAGTTGAGTCTGAGAATAAATAAATGGAAGATCAATTGTTCCTTGATTTATATGATCTTTGATGAAGTGTCTATCAACGTTCACATGCTTAGTCTGATAATGTTGAACTGAGTTGTTTGCAATTGCTACGGCTGCCTTATTATCACAATGTAATAACATAGGCTTTGGATGATCTAGCCCCAGATCCTGAACAATTCATTTTATCCATAGCAATTCATATACACCATGTGCCATACCTCTAAACTCAGCTTTAGCACTCGACCTTGCTACGACTTTCTGTTTCTTGCTTCTCCAAGTGACCAGATTCGAAGTACCCAGATGTTGATTTTCGATCAGTTTGATCTCCGACCCAGTCAGCATCTGTATAACCAATAATTTCATAATCCTTATTTCTTCCAAAAAATAAACCTTTGCTTAGAGAAGACTTTAGGTATCTTAACAATCGGTATACTGCATCCATATGTTCTTTACTCAGAGAATGCATGAATTGACTTACAACACTTACTGCGTAAGCAATGTCCGGCCGAGTATGAGATAAGTAAATTAATCTTCCTACCAGCCTTTGATACTGAGCTTTATCAATTGGAACTTGACCTTCTTGGATTGATAATCCATGGTTGACTTCCATCGGAGTCTTGGCTAGTTTGCAATCAAGCATGCCTGTTTCTATCAGCAAATCCATTACATACTTCCGTTGGCAGAGAGAAATACCTTGAGTTGATCTTGCAACTTCAATCCCCAAAAAATACTTCAAGTTACCCAGATCCTTGAGTTCAAACTCAGTTGCTAACTGTCTTTGCAGGGTTGTTATCTCACTCGGATCATTTCTAATGACTATCATATCATCAACATACACAATAAGAGCAGTGACTTTACCTGCCTTTTGTTTGATGAATAGTGTATGGTCGACATCACATTGTTTATAATCGAGCTTTGTCATGAATGTTGAGAGTCATCCAAACCATGCTTGAGGCGATTGCTTGAGTCTGGACAATGCTATTTTTAATTTGCATACTCGGTTAGTGCACCTCATTTCGGGTGGTGGATCCATGTACACTTCTTCATCTATGGTTCCATTCAAAAAAGTATTTTTCACATCAAATTATCGTAGTGGCTAGTCTAGGTTGGCAGCTAATGAAATAAGGACTCATATAGTGTTCATTTTTTCTACTGGGGCCATACTTTTGAGTATATCCTTTTGCAACCAACCGAGCTTTATATCGATTAATGGTTCCATCCGGATTCAGTTTGACAGTGAATATCCACTTACATCCTACCGTTTTCTTTCCTTTAGGAAGTGGAACAAGTTCCCATGTGGAGTTCTTTTGCAATGCTTCCATTTCATCAGTCATGGCTTTCTTCTAATTTGGATCATCTAGAGCCTCTTGCACATTACTCAGAATAAATACAATAGATAATTTATTTACAATATATGCATGTGATTTTAACAAACAGTTTGTTGATATAAAATTATTAGTGGGATATTTAGCTTTGGTATTGAGGTCCAGATCATATTATTTTTTTAGAATCCCTCTATTTATTCTAGAAGGATAACGAGGTTTGATATTTGAAGATACTAAAGGAGATGAGTTTACCTCATTGTGCACATTCGGAGTTTCTTCAACTTCTGGTGTGGACTGGGAAGATGTACTATCTTGAGTAGTTTTAAGTCTGAGCTTAACACTTGGACTATCTTCAATTATCCGTCCAGGAGGGATGCTCAGGCTCAGGCATACTATGTGATCTTTTGAGATGCTCGGGCATACTGTTTGATCATTTGAGATGCTCAAAATTGGTAAGACACTCGGAGTGCTAACTTCAAAGATATCTCGGACTTTCTCCCTTTGAAGAGAGCACTCAAATAGAGAGAAGTAGGGTGCATTTTCATGAAACTGAACATCTTGAGTTATATACATCTTCTTAGTAGATGGATCATAACATCAATATCCCTTTTGTAGCTTGGCATATCCAATAAAGATACACCAGACAACTTATTGATCTAATTTGCCGAGTACCTGATGAACAAATGCCGAGCATCCAAATACTCGGGGCTCGAGATTATTGATAGGTGGAGCTGGGACTAGCTCCTACAGTTTTTGAAGAGGAGTTTTAAAAATGAGAATTCTTAATAGAGTTCGGTTGATAAGATAAGCAGCGGATCAAACGGCCTCTCCCTAGTATTTTCAAGGAACATTCATGTCAAACAGAGATGCTCGGACTACTTCCAATAGCTGCCAATTTTTTTGTTTTGCTATACCATTCTATTGGGGGGTTCCGGTGTAGGAAGTTTGGTGACGAATGCCATTCTTATGGTAAAAGATTTTAAGGTCGAGTTAAGATACTCCCCACCATTGTCAGATTGTAAGACTCAGATTTAAGATTGGTATTGCATAGCCACCATTTT
>CATIWM010102809.1:0-17944 GCA_949671775.1 Mallotus repandus | reverse complement strand
AATAAGAAAGAAGTAAGGATAAAATAAAAAAAAGGGAGAAAAATAAAAAAAAATAATGAAGAAACAAGTAGAATATAAAGGGGGGTAAAAATGAAAAAAAATGGTACTCTTGAAAATAAAATTGACACTCATGTAGTTAATGAAAAATGGACATTTCGATGAAAACTAAAGTCCAAAATATATATATTTGGAGTAAATTATACTCACGGTACCCAGGTTTTGAACTTCATACTATAGAAATACCTAATTTTTAAAATGTAACACAAAACTTCATAATCTTTCGTTTTATTACCAATAAAGTACCTAACCCCGATTTTCAGCCACCACGTGGCATCTGACACGGTAACACATGTCATACTTCGTTGATGTGGTGCCACATGGTGCTGATGTGACATTTGCAAGTTTGACCCGTCAGCATAATGTTACCATCACTAAAAGTGAGATATTGTAGTGGGACCAAGGCTAAAAGTTGGGTACCACAAATGAAAATTTCTTATTTTTTAGTTGATTTTTATTTGTTTAATTGGTTTTGGTTTTATGACGATAAAATTATTATAGCTAAAAAATATATACTATATATATTTCATAACAAAATAGTAGTGCATTAAATTACTATTCTAGTCGGTTTACAAGTTAACACTAAATAATAAATTTGAAATGATTTTTATTGAATTAAATATTAATTTAAATTACACATTTCATTTTATTTAAAAATTAAATTATTAATTATAATTGAATATTTTATAATAAAAATTTATATTTATTATATGCTAAAAATATATATTATATATTTCATATTAAAATAGCAGTGCATTATACTACTATTTGAGTCAGTTTACGAGTTAACAATATATAATAAATTTTAAATGTTTTTCATTGAACTGAATATTAATTTAAATTATGAACGTTTCATTTTATTTAAAAATCGAACAGAGATTAAAAACACAAATTTTCACTTAAAAACTATAAAGTTCGAAATTTTATCATCATAAAATAAAATCCAATTAAACAAACAAAAATCAACAAAAAAATCAGAAATTTTGATTCATGGTACCCGACTTTTAGCCTTGGTCCCACTACGGTATCTTACTTTTAGTGATGGTAACATTATACCGACAAATGCCACATCAGTGTGGTGTGACATGTGTCATTATGTCAAATGCCACGTGGCATGGTTATCTTTGACCGGAAATCGGTGTTAGGTACTTTATTGGTAATAAAATGAAAAGTCAGAAAATTTTATGTTATATTTTAAAGATTAGGTATTTTTATGGTATGAAATCCAAAACTTAAATACCATGAGTATAATTTACCCGTACATTTGTGTAATTTTTCAAAGTAAATAACACATAGTTAGGCTTCAACATGGACCTTGCAACATGAATAATTACTCATTTGGGCCTAAGTCTTTAATTTGCACTAAATGAATAAAATTTGGACAAAAATTAACTCCATGTGCTTTAAATGAATTAGATTAATTCAAATTTGTATTTTAAACTCAAATTGCTTGAATTAGCATATATAGTAATATTTCCTCCATCATCTTAGTCCATGCCCCTTTAATTGCACCTCCACCATAAGTCATAAAATCTTAAATTTTTATTGGATTAGAATTTCTTATTGCACTAGAATTGTTATCAATTAATTCCAAAAATTAATACAAAAACTAGAAAATAGAGTTAGATCAATTCAAATTTGAACTTCTGATACACGGAAACGTCATTATATCATTGTTTCAACGTTTTTGAAACCTTTTGATACTGAAACTTCAAAAAAAAATTTGAAAGTATTTTGGGATCGTTACCGTAAATAAAAAATTGAAAAAACATTTCATTTGTTGAAATATGTTTTCTATATAGAAAAACCAAGCCAAAACTCAATTCCAAGTTGAACGAGGAAAAATTAATTTAGAAGAAACTCGATTCCAAATCCAAAACAGAATTGAAAATATAATTCATGACAAATTAGTGACATACTAAAATTCAAAATTTCAAATCCACAAAAAACTCATTGAAGAGAATCCTATAATGTATTTTTAGAAATTATTTTTAGATCCTATAAAATAAATTTGATAGTTATTCAAATTTTTTAAATAAAAATTTAAAAATATTCTAAATTTTTAATCTTGCCACTTTTAAAATAAATTTAAATTTTTACATAAAATTTTAACATTTTATGTATCAATGAAAAATAATAAAAAATAAAAAAAGTCATAACTTGTGAATCAATTTATTATATATATTGATATTAATAAAAATGTAAATATAAATATAAATATAAAACACTTTTAACTATCACTATAAATAATAATAAAATTATATTTTTTT
Source organism: Mallotus repandus (assembly GCA_949671775.1). Taxonomy (NCBI): domain Eukaryota; kingdom Viridiplantae; phylum Streptophyta; class Magnoliopsida; order Malpighiales; family Euphorbiaceae; genus Mallotus; species Mallotus repandus. Next base: position 15,617 of record CATIWM010102809.1, on the reverse strand, counting down.
TGTTTTTTAGAAAAATTAAATATTTATATATTCTTATCTAATAATTTTAATATCTCAAAATTCTCTCTATTTTCCATTTTATACTTTTTTTTGGTCCTTATCAGAAAAACTTTTAAATAATATGGTTTAAAATTTAGAAGTAAATTTTAAAAGATAGAATTTAAGATTTTTTGGTAAAAAGGTTAAAATTTTTTATGAAATATATAGAAATTGATTTTTGAATTTATATCGAGAGTGACAATGTTAGATTTAAAGTCATTTTTTAAAATTTTTTTTTTTATAAATAAAATAGGATAAAAAATTTAATAAGTTGTCAAATTTATTTTTTAGGGATCTCAAAATAATTTTAAAAATATAATTAAATCAATTAAATAAAATTAATACAATTCATAAAATTGATGGAATAAATAGAAATTACTTTCAAAATATGATTTAATTGATAATTAGAGCTCAAATTTCAGAATAAAATGAATAGTTATCCCTTTTAACTTTGATGTCATATTATTATTATGAAATAATATCATATTATTATTAATTATTAATTTTACTTTTACTTCTTAAAAAATATTTTTTATTTTTAACTGATTATTAATTTTCTTGTTGTTATTAATTTATCTGATAATAAAATAATATTATATTATTATTAATTACTAATATTATTTTTCTAGTTAAATCACATTATTATTTTATTAATTTTGTGACTCAATCAAAAAAATTTCTTTTAAATTTTCAATTTATATATTACATGCCGTTTTTATTATAATTAAATAACCAAACTTTATTATTATATTGCTAATTTTTTATTTTAATTATATTTATTATTTTTATATTAATTGTTAAATCTAATAATATTGAATATTGAATCTAACTTAAATAATAATATTTATTCTTTATTTGTGTATATATATGCATCCCTATAATTTAATATCTATGTGTTTTTTCTACATTTTTATTTCTATATTGTTATGAAATGTCGTTTTTTCGTATCTATTTCTATAATTTTTCATTTCTGTGAATTTGTTTCCATGCATTATAGATCTTAACTAATCTTGCCATATAAATAATTTTTTCTGTCTATCCATTCTCAATACTACTCTAAATCACTATATTATTTTTTTTTATCAAGTATAAATTTTAGAGAAAGAGGGTGGGGATAGGTCTTTAACCCAAGACTTTTATGGTGTCCACGAGAGCGTTTGACCATTTGATCAGACATGCATGTACTCTAAATCACTATATTATTAAATGATGATTACTAATTTTTTTTTTTTTTTATAAAATCTCAAATTCATAATGATACATCCCGCGTTGTTGATCTGATGGTTAAAATGTTATGGAACACATAATCTTACGCAGGATTGAATTCCCACCCTTTGTTATAGTGGCAACAAAAAATTGATAGCAATACAAAACTGAATTAATATAATTTCTCCTGTGATTTCTAAACAGAATCAAACAATTAAAGAGAGCCAAGTCTTTTTCCTCATCAAACAACTTTCCTTTCATAAAAGTACATAATAATACAAAAGAAAATTCTAATCCAGATGGCATGCAGCAAGCCAAGAATCCCTATGAATTAAAGAGCCTGAAGCTTGCATATGAATTGTAGAACATTAATATAATCTGTAAAGCAACATTTGCAATCACTTTGATACAAATACACATACATAAAGAAAGGAGGAACAAAGATAATTAATATAAGCTAAAATCATTCATTAAGTCCCAAGAGTCCAAAATTTCAAAAACATGAAAAGAAAATTGCTTGAAACATAACACAATGAAAAAAAAAAATATCGAAACTATCAATAGATATATATGTGTGTGAAAGAAAGTGATGAAGATCAAATCTGATACCAAATTGAGCAAGAACTAGAGAGAAATGAAACCTTCCGCAACAAGCAAGCCAAACATGAGAACAAGAAGGCCAATTGCAATACATTGAGTTGGAGACATAAGAGTTTGTGAATAGGCAGACAAGGTGATGGCTGCCCCCACCAATCCTATTGAAAGTGCGCTCAAATTCTGGTTCATTTTGCTGTTGAAGATTCTGATTCAAGATTGAAATGGTTTCAATTTTCAAGAATGGTGAGAGTTAGCTTGATCTAGATATGCCCTTTTAAGACCAGGCTTTGGCCATGGCCAAGTGCTTACATATAGAAAGAAAGTCAACTCTCTTGGGGATAGAGATGGGATATTAACTTAAGTTAGTTGTCTCTTAAGGCATATAAAAGAACACTAAGTAAATTAAATTTAATGCTAATATGCATTATTTTAATATAATTACATACCATATGGCGTTTTATTATTTGTTTGAATATGAAAATTTTTTAGTCCAACTGCAAGATATCTTAGGTGTGATATTTTTTCATAACTAATGTCTAAAAAATTTATTTTGATAAAAATTTGAATGTAAAATTTATGGTTATTTAATTTAAAAAAAAAAAAAATTAAAATCAACAACTGTTGGGATCAATTACTAATTTTATTTAAATGATGTTTCGAATTTGAACTGTAAATTTTGAATAATGGTAATTTACACCATAAAAAAATTAAAAAAAATTGGGAGCCAATTGTCAAGTGGTAGAGTGTAAAACTACCACATTCAAGGGTAGGAAATTTTGGAGGCCTATATTGGCTATATGGCAGGAGAATAAGCAAAGCACAAAAAATTTTACCAACGACACCGCTTAGCTGTCGTTTTAGCTTTTGCGTTTTGAACGGCATAAAAATTATTCAAACGACGGACGGTACAGTACATCGTTTAGTTCGTCGATTCCTAAAACAACAGCTGCTAGAAATGGAGTTCTGAGCTACAACGTTGCAACAAAAGCCACACAATTCCCTGCTCTGCAGCAATCACATGATCCGATTTATCTCCTCTCTCAACAGCAGAAAAACTCAGTTCAAAAAGGTTAGTGCTTTCTTCTCCACTAAACCTCGCCTTTTAAGCGCCACTGATACTATCACTCACTCCCTTTCACTATCGAAAGGAGCTCACCTTGATGGTTTAAATTCTATAGATTTTAACGGTTTTTCTCAATCTCTTATATCTAAATATCCTCACTTCTTTAATAAAAATGATTCCAAAAGATTGAATTTTTATTCATTAAAGGAGCTCCTTTTAGATATTTCTGATGTGGTTCCTGATCTGACACGTCGTTTTAGTAGGATTTTGACGTTAAAACCTGAAGATGTGCTTGGAATATTACTGGGTTTTCAATTTCAATGTGAAAAAGTTGCTGTTGAGCGTACAAAAGTTAAGTCTTTATGGGGGGTTTTCAAGTGGGCTAGTGATCAAGACAAGGGTTTTAAGCATTTACCTAAGTCATGTGAGGTTATGGGGTTGGTGCTTATTAGATATGAGATGTATAGAGAGGTTCAGTTACTGCTTTTGGCAGTGGATAGGCAAGAAATTTCGTTGGATAACAATGAAGTATTTTCTAAGTTGATTGAAGGGTATGTTGGTGCTGGTGATTTAGAAAGAGCTGTGCTTGTGTATGATCTCATGAGAGAGCAAAATTTGGTGCCTTCACTATTTTGTTATCATGTTCTTGTTGAACTTTTGGCTAGAATGAGGAGAACCCAATTGGCATTTCGAGTTTGTTTGGATATGTTGGAATTTGGAACTAATTTGAGTGACAGGGAGATTGTTAGCATTGAGAAAGTTGTTGGATTACTTTGTGAGGATGAAATGGTTCTGGAAGCAAGGAATATTGTAAATAAGGTCATGACTTTAGGTTTTGAGCCCAGCAGCATTTTTGTTAATGCGATTGCTTTAGGATATTGCTACAAGAAGGATTTTGAAGATTTGCTTAGTTTTCTCGGGGAAATTAAGCGTTCACCAAATGTAATAGTCGGCAATAAGATTATATGTAGTTTATGTAGCAATTTTGGCATAGAGATGGCAGATGCTTTTAGGCTAGAACTGGAGGATTTGGGTTTTGGGCCTGATGCAATAACTTTTGGAATCATGCTTGGTTGGTGCTGCAAAGAGGGGAATTTGAGGAGTGCCTTTATATATCTGTCAGAGTTGTCATCAAGAGGCTTAAAACCTAGTATATGGTCCTATAATGCACTTATTGGTGCATTGTTTCAGAAGGGTATGTGGAAGCACGCCCAAGATATTCTTGATGAGTTGGTGAATATGGGAATGACCCCGAATTTATCAACTTTCAGAACTCTTTTGGCAGGGTACTGCAAAGCTAGACAATTTGATGAGGCGAAGATGATGGTCTATGAGATGGTGCAATCTGGTTTGATTGAATCCTCGTCATTGGAGGATCCACTTTCCAAGGCATTCAAATTATTGGGTTTTAGTCCGTTCTCTGTGAAGTTGAAAAGGGATAATCATGTGGGATTTTCTAAGACAGAGTTCTTTGATAATCTTGGGAATGGACTCTATTTGGATGCAAACATAAATGAGTATGAGAAAAGACTAAGTAGGATTCTTAACGATTCCATGACACCTGATTTTAATTTGCTTATGGGGCAGGAATGTGATCAAGGGAATTTTAAGACTGCGTTGTCATTGATAGATGAAATGGTTCAATGGGGTCAAGAACTGTGTCTGTCTGTCCAGTCAGCATTGCTGAGGGGACTTTTTGCATCCCGTTCCCTTATCAGGGCAGGCATCCATCTTGTTGAAAAAATGCCAAAGTTGGCTAACCAACTAGATGATGAAGTTTTTAATTTGCTTGCCCAAGCATACTGCAAGGGTGGATTGACATACAAAGGAAAGGTAATTTTCAATCAAATGCTTTTGAGGGATGTAAAGATTGAAAATGGGACATACACTATTCTAATAAAAACATTATGTAAGAGGGGAAATTTGGGGGATCTTCATGATTTCTGGGTTCTTGCTCGAAATAGCAAATGGTTACCAGGGTTAGAGGATTGTAAATCTCTTATTGAATGTCTATGCAATCATAGGATGCTTAAAGAAGCAGTGGAGCTTCTTGAAAGCATGATGGTGTACCATCCTCACTCCAGGGCTGAAATATGTCTTATGTTCCTTGAAAAACTTTCTATCACAGGCTTTACAAGCATTGCACACAAGTTGGTCGACGAACTGTTACAGCAGGGTTGTGTCTTTGATGACATTGTTTATAACCATCTTTTGCGAGGGTTATGCACGGAAAGAAAATATAATGCGGCCTTCACGGTGTTGGATGAAATGTTGGCTAGGAACTTGGTTCCATGCTTGGATGCCTCTCTTATTCTGATCCCTCAGTTGTGTGGGGCTGATAGACTAGATAAAGCCATTGCTTTAAGAGACATTTGTTTGGCAGAGCAATCTGCATCTTACTTTTCTGTCAATTGTGCTTTAATTATGGGATTTGGCAAGGCAGGCAAGGTTGGAGAAGCAGCCACTGTAGTGCAGGATATGGTATTGAACGGGCTGTTTCCTGATGCTGAAATTTATAACATGCTGTTACAAGGGTATTGCCAAGTTAACAACTTTATGAAAGTAAGGGAGCTACTTAGTGTTGTAATACGGAGATTTTTAGGCCCCTCAATTTTAAGTTACCAGAATTTGGCGTGCTTTATCTGCATGCAGGGGAATTTCACTTCTGCAATTAGCCTGAAGGTGCTAATTCTAGGGGACAGCAGGTATTATGGCCCAGTCATTTACAATATTCTGCTATTCCATCTTCTCTCAGCTGGGAACAACTTGAATGTGGTTGAAATTCTGGATGAATTTCAGAAGGGATTCCTACTTGATGAAGTTAGTTATAATTTTCTTGTATATGGGTTTTCGAAGTGTAAAGATGTGACTAGTGCTGTACGCTATCTGTCTAAAATGATTTCAAAGGGATTTAGGCCAAACAATCGCAGCTTAAGATCAGTAATAAGCTGTCTGTGTGATCTTGGACGACATAGTGAAGTTTTGGAGTTGAGTCAAGAAATGGAAAAGAGAGGTTGGGTTCATGGATCATTTGTTCAAAATGCAATCGTTGAAGGTCTTCTTTCTCATGACAAACTTCAAGAAGCTGAATTTTTTCTGGATCGGATGGCAGATAAAGGTCTAATCCCAGATACAATTAATTATGATAATCTAATTAAGCGGTTTTCTTCCTGTGGAAGACTGAACAAGGCAGTTGATCTCCTGAACATAATGTTGAGGAAAGGAAATATCCCTAATTCTTCCAGCTATGATTCTGTAATCTGTGGTCTCTGCATAGAGAATCAACTGAATGGGGCAATGGATTTCCATACTGAGATGTTGGATAGAGATCTTAAGCCAAGTACGAAGACATGGGATATGCTAGTCCACAAACTTTGCCAACTTGGACGAACTGCAGAAGCAGAAGACCTCCTCATGTCTATGGCAAAGTTAGGTGAAACTCCAAGCAGTCAACTTTATTCTTGTGTCATTAATGGGTATCGCTCTGAAAATAATCCAAGGCGGGCATCTGAGCTTGTGCAAATGATGCAACAGAGTGGTTATGAGCCAGATTTCAACACTCATTGGTCTCTAATAAGCAATTTACAGAATTCCAAAGACAAGGGTAATAACAACGGCGGTCAAGGTTTCCTGTCAAGGCTTCTTTCTGGAAGTGGATTTTCTAACAAAAAGGACCCCAAGTTCAAAGTGAGATAATAGTCTGTAGAGATAAAGCTTCTTAACTTCATCACTTGATGTATTACATTTGTTCATTTGTTGATGTAATTTAGGTGTTTCCATGTGTTGATACATTTACAAAATTGAAGGCACGATAAGATGTCAAGTATTGTATACCATGATATGTTTATAACTTAAATTTCTTGTGTAGATTGCAGAAACGAAATTTTCTTGCAGAATTTTGTTTTGTCCTTGCCTCAGTATGAGTTCATTAATGCATTATGCAACACCCGTGTAAAATCTCCATTTCTCCTTGTTCTTGCTCCCAGGAGGTGCATATTATTATCAGTTATCACTGATGTCTAAGGTTTATAAATAGGATTATACTGTTACTGGCATGTAAAGGGTAAGCTCCAGCATTTGATTAAGTATGAATCCTTGATTGGCCGTTATGCCGTTAGGCTAACCAGCCGATTGAGTGATATTCTGACGTCATTAGATGGAGAGGTTTGATTTTCAGATCCTGAACTTTGTTTCTTACTAATCTTAGAGTCAAGGTGGATTGGTTGATTATTGTCATTATGCATTTTGATGTCATTGCCATTGTACCCTCCCTAGCCTGCACTAGCCATAGCATTTTATGCATACTAGATGAGCCTTTTCTGCTGCCCTGAGGCTGTCCTACAGGCATGGTACACAGCCCAGCACTAGCCAGGAAACTTATATGCACCACACCAGTTGAGCCTTTCTGTGTCAACTGATGACAAGATGGACGTATGTAAGGCCCAACGCATTTTCTTAAAGAATTAAAAGCTAAAGCATTGACGGCTGAGGATCAAGCTAATGCACTTGATAGTGCAACATCTAATTTTAAATCTAAATAAGAAAATAAAATTAAAAGATAACCCATGTTGGCCCAACTTAGATTACAAATTCTTAACTCATTCTGATAGTGATTTAGTTTGATACTTTTAAGAGCATAGCTTGAGTGATATTTGAGTTGCATTATGACTGATTTATCTTTTTTTTGCAAGTCCAAAACTATCACTACCAATCATGAAAGACAATCTATGAGTGATAAAATACGTACCATTTAAATCTCACCACATTGAGGACCCATAACCTTCTGTCATGGTTTATTTAGTTGAATTTGTGATATTGTATACTATTTGATTGAATTTATTATATTATAAATCTAGTGTGGAGAATCCACTATATGACGTATTGGCTTAAATGATTGTATTTTGTAAATATTATCTCTATAAGAAAAATCAGCCCGATCATAATCAGAATGATAAGATCCTTTTGATACAGTTTATATTAATATATAAACTTGGATATGGATTGCACTCATGACCAATCATTTTCGTGTTCCAAAATTACAATTTTCCTATTATGTTTATAGAAAACCATGATATATGCACACACTTTTTTTAATGCAAGCCATGATTAATTCGATTCTTTCTTCAGTTTTTTTTAATATATATATTAGTTGACCCACAATGAAATGCGGATAATCTTCCTAATATAGAATAAGATATGAGCAACCAAACCAACCATTAAGTTCGTGATAAGTATTACATTGACATTGTAGATCCTTTTGCATCAATTATTACTAATTTGTGACATTGAATAAAATCTTAAATCAAAGATTTCTTCAGTACATAAAAATGAGAGATGAATAGGCTAAATTCTAGACTAGGATAAAACTTGAACTCCTATAATTGTTTCATTTAAGAGCTCCAAAGAATGCATACGATAACCCATTGAAGCCCCATTTTCAATTATTTATACAATTACTGAATTAAGTAATCCTAGTTGGGTTGGTTTCATTGTGATATATATATATATAAGCAACTGCAACCATTGCCAACTAAATCTCCAAGTGTCATTGGCTTTCTGAATTCCCTAAACGATATAATTTTTTTAGCTGTATTCACGTAATTGGTTAACGCCCCATATTCTAGGAACTCCTAAAATATCCCTTAGGTCAATTCCCAAATTAGAAACCTTACTCATTTTGTACATGCATTAAGGTTGTGTTTATGTTTGTTGGGTTTTGTTGGAGTTGGAATATTTGGTGATCTCATATTTTTATTATAATAATAAAAAGAAAAAAATGTATGTATAAAAGAAATAATGCAACTTGACAACTGGTTAACCACTACTAGTGCTACTATCCTTTTGACTGGTGTTACAGTGATGCATGTGCATGTATTTATCGATTGGGAAATTCTAATTCAGATAGGATGCATAGTGAATCCATACAAATATGAATGTATTTTATATTTTTAGTAGATCCCACCGTATGGGAGTATATATTACATCTATTAGCGTCCATTAAATATAAGAACGCTCATGTTAGTCTTCTTAAGAGACTTGCATACATATTTGCATTTGCCAACTTAAGTTCTCTTGTAAAAGAGAAGTCTTCCCAGTATTCAAGACCCATATATCAACCTATATATCTAGCACTAGCAGAATGAAAACTGATGTTATTGAGCTTGGTTTGGCCACCAAGGGTTCAACCCAAAAAGGTACTAGAGGATTGTCTGTACTAGACTTTATTTTAAGGCTAGTTGCACTAGTTGGCACTCTAGTCAGTGCAATTCTCATGGGAACTACTGACGAAACACTTCCTTTCGTCACACAGTTTATTCGTTTCAGGGCTCAGTATGATGATTTTTCCACTTTCACGTATGTTCTCTTCACTCAAGTATTAATTTGTAGACGTGTGTGTCTATATATATATATATATACATATTTTAATTCCTTGGAGGTTTTTTTTTTTCTTTTGGGATTTGATCCTATCACTATCTAGTAGTTCCACTGGCCTGACTATTTAAGAGTTTAAGCTGGATGGACCCATAAAGGGAGTAAAACTTTCCTAACACCTATTTCTCAATATATAAATAAGACTTAAACTCGAGATTTTAATTTAAAAAATTTAAACTACTCGTCATTTGAACAATCAATTGATAATAATTTTTGAAAAGCCTTTACTTATGCCTTTGACACCCTAAACTTTGAATTAATTTGTGACAGGTTTTTTGTGGTTGCAAATATTGTTGTGGCTGGTTATTTGCTCCTTTCTCTTCCACTTTCTATCATCAACATTGTGAGAAGCAGTGCAAAGACTAGGAGAGTTATTCTGATCATCTTTGATACGGTAATACCTTTTTGGAGGTTAACTTTGATTCCATTGTATAAGAATAAATTGAGGGTTCGGTTATGTAATGTGGTTTTAACTCTGCCTCTGCCTGCAGGCAATGCTGTCTCTTTTAACAGCTGGAGCATCAGCAGCAGCAGCTATTATATACTTAGCACATAATGGAAATACTAACGCAAACTGGTTTGCAATATGCCAACAGTTCAACTCGTTCTGCGAGCGTACCTCTGGTGCCTTGATTGGATCTTTCGTAGGCGTTGCTGTGTTCTTCCTGCTAATCTTGATGTCCGCAGCAGCCCTTTTCCGTCAAAACTAATCCATCCGCGACCCCTGCGCCAATCAATGATCACTGTGTGCCTTTTCTGTGCTTGTCAGTTTGCATATAGCAATTGTCAGAGTTAAAAAGAATGAGATTGTTGTCTGTATCTAAATTTAAAAAAGAATATGATGTATGTGATATCTTTAACTATATATTTTCTTTAATATGTAATTGCATAAATATGTTGCCTTGTAATTTGAATGTTGATGTGAACAATAAGCTCTTTTTGAATCTTGATGTGAGCTATTATTTCAAAAGCAGCAACAATATTTATTTTCTTTATTATTATTATTTTTTAAAATAATTGATACAACTTACCGATGGATATTTCCTCTTAATATTAAAAGAGAACACAAGTCGTCAATGAGGGAGTAGTCAAGTAGTAACTCCTCTCTGAGATTCAGAAATTTCACTGGTAACTCCTCTCCAATATTCATGCCGTCATTGATATTTAAAAAGGAAGGACTGCCCTTGTTGTGCAGTCCATTGAAACTTAATTCATATAATTTTCATATTAACAAAAAAAAAAAATCGCAGGCTACTTTTTCATCTTCTATGGAAATAATATAACTTTCCAAGAAAAGATACTATATATATATATATATATATATATACATATATATACATACACAATTACTTTCTTATCAGTTCTGTTTAAGAAAGTTAATTGGACAACATTTTGTCAAATGATCGAGAGACCAAGAAAAGTAGACAGATAAGAATCCTTCCAACCATGTGATAAGGCATTTTAAATACCAGGCATGTATCTGTATTATTGTAAACAAGATACTCATCTATCCAAGTTTGCAAAACTATACATTCTAAATAAGAAAAGGGACTGAGGAAACTATCAAGAAAAGTATCAGTCTTATAGAAAAGTCTGCTTAGACAAAAAAAATGCTAAATTGATATATATTGTGCTCGAAACAATTAGGATTAAATTTCACTCATCCGAATGATAGGCACTCACAATTTTTAGAACAACTTGGTAGTATGCTAGTAGCAATCACCAAAAATGAAAATTTGTTCTGGCACTAGAAGTTGCAACCCTTCATTGAAACCAAACTATCCAGTAACTAATGAGCCTCCATCATCATTTTTTTTCTATTACAGGAACTTGATATTCATTCTGAAAAAGGAAAATTGATTAGTTGAAGCATGTGTTTATTAATGTAGTCAGGAATTCTGATTTCAAAACCAATACTCAACATTCTCGTTTGCCAGTTTTCTCAAAGAAAATAAAATCAGATTATGCAAGTTCATAGGACCATCAGAATGGAAAAAAGAATAAAGAATGCCTTCTCACAGATGAATTTAAGCATACCATTTACCCATGTATAATGTTCATTTACATTGATCCCGATAACAAACTGGAGGGACATGAGAGCATCACTTACCAAGCTGCAGCACATGGTTTTTTATTTCTCAAATTTAACTTGTGTTTTGAATCAAATAAAAATTGCATGAGAGCTCTTTCATCTGCTTCAATTATACTACAGCCAGCCTCTTTCTTTACTCCATTGTCATCCATTAATTGCCTAACCTTCTCAGCCCCATCCCACTCGCCTAGTGACGCATATATGTTAGAAAGTAACACATAATCCCCACTCTCATCCCTTCTTGACCTAAGCAGTTTCTCATGTGCCCGCCTACCCAGCTCAACATTTCCATGTATTCTACAAGCCCCCAGTAGAGTCCTCCAAATTATAGCATTAGGTTCAATCTTCATTTGATCTATGAAATCAAATGCTTCATTTAATAACCCTGCACGCCCTAACAAATCAATCATACATCCATAATGCCTTACATTTGGCTCTATATAATACTCATCTTTCATTACATCAAAATATCGACGTCCCTCTTCAACTTTGCCAGCATGACTACAAGCAACTAGAACTCCAACAAAAGTTATTTCATTCGGCTTAATACTTTTAAACCTTTTCATCTCGGTAAACAAATCAATCGACTCCTCAGCATTACCATGCAAAGCCAGCCCTAATATAACTGAATTCCATGTCGAAACATCCTTCTCCCTCATTTTTCTGAACACTTCAAGTGCTCTCTCGATACCCCCACATTTAGAATACATGTATATGAGTGCATTCCCTAATAAGACACTCAGATCTCCTAAACTCATCTCCAAAATTGAACAATGCACTTTCCTGCCAACCTCCAAATCTCCCAAATCTGTGCAAGCTGACAAAAGATTCAACATGGTGACCTCATCTGGCTGCTCTCCCACACTTCTCATCTCCTCGAACATCTCCAATGCTTGCTTATTCTCCCCGCAAAGCACATATCCTGCAATCATTGCATTCCAAGTCACAACATCTCTTTTTGGAACTTCATTAAAGAGTTTCCTTGCACAAGCCATCTCCCCACTTTTAACATATGCTGTAATCATCACATTCCAAGCAACCAAATCTTTCACTGGCATTTCATCAAACAACTGTCTTGCCGCACATAATTCCCCTCTCCTAGCATAACCAGCAGTTAAAGCAGACCAAGCAACAACATCCTTTTTTGCAGAATCATCAAAAAACACTCTAGCTATCCCTAAATCTCCACATTTAGCATGATAATAAATAAGGGCATTTCTCACAAATTTATTTTCTTGAAACCCATATTTCAAAACCTTTCCATGAATACAAAAACCCGTATTTCCCCATTCAAGCCTAGTACAAGCCTTAAGCAAAAACGGAAAAGTGAACTTATCAGGCTTTATACCACGGTTTTCCATCTGGGTATAAAGTGAAATCGCTTTTAAAGGACTTCGGCTTTGAGCCGATCCTCTCATCATAGTGTTCCACATAAAGACATCCGGCTCATCAATTTGAGCGAACATTTGGTGGGCATAATCCATGGTGCTAGGAATCACCATGGCGCTTACAAATATGAGCTCTCTTAAGGCTGAAGAGCTTGAATTGAAGCCTTTGATGATAAGGGAAGCATGAATTTGCTTCAAAGAGCGAACATTTGTGCAATTTTGCCATAGGCTTGACGGCTGCTGGCGCTTGGTGCTCCTATCGTTTGTTCTCTTCCTTATCATAGCACTAAATCGCCTTTTCATATGTAGCTTTCATTTTATAGCTTCCCCCGCGCGCGCTCAGACCCACATTTATGTAACGGGAATTGGGCGTATTTTTTTTAGAAAAAAAATAATTTTATCGGTTTGAACTACCGATACATTTATAAAAAAATATATAAATTTGTTAAAAATTATAAAAGATGGAATAAAATTTATATTAATAGCGTAATAAATCAGTTCAAAATCTACAAATTAAATTTAATAAATTTTTTTAATAAATAAATATTTAAATTTACCAACAAATTTAATCGTATTAATTTGATTATTATTTTTTATTTTAATTAAAATTTTAAATTCTATTTTAATTAAAAAAATAATTAATTTACAAGACATAACGTGTTTGCCTAGTAACAAACTTTTAGCTGAATTTATACGAGCTACCAGAGGTCAAATCTCAAAATTTTAAATCTAATGCGTCTTCCTTTATGACTTTAAATCAAAATATGAATTTTTAAACTCTTTTTTTTTAATAATTTACTTAGATTTATTGCAATAACAGTTGAGATAATTAAATTGAAACGAAGAAAATTTTCTATTGGATGGGTAATTTTTACCTGCGCAGTATTTGAATAATTGAAAAAAAAATAATTTACAGTGGTATAGATATGAAAAAACTGATAGTATAGATGTGCCCTAATGTTATTTTGTAATGTATAATGACATTATAAATTATCCCTATGTCAATATAATATTTATTTAAATAAAGTGTTTATTTATTTGAGTATTTACCCTTTAGCATTATGTTAAATAAATTTATTATCAAGAGTTGATAATATGAATGACAAATTTATTTAGTACATATGCTATAAATTATTCATAGTCTATTAATTAATATTTATGTAATATTAATTAGACTATTACCTCTGTTTATTTTCCTTGATTAGTATGTGATGCTAATAGTGGGATAGCGAGTCTCATGCTACTTGATATGAGATATCAGAATATACATGTAGATACTCATTTGATGGGTGGATCGAACAGTGACGTTAAATTAGTGATCGTAAGAATATTCACTTATAGTCAACGATCACAGTCTAGGTCATGATGATGCATATAGTCCTTTGACCTGAGGTGACACAGTCATCCACATTTGAGTGGTTAGAGTTTGTTATCGCTTACATATTTGTGTTATTCATACATGGGTATATGGCGTGTGGTGGCTTTAGTCAGTTTAATGTAGGGATGACTGTTCAACCAAGATGGGATTCATTGCCTGGAGTGAACTGGGATAGATCCTATGCTATCTAAGTTTATTCTTGATGAATAGAGTTTCTGGCTAGGCCAAACATAACACAATCTGAAAGAGTTTCAGTGCTAGAAAGTGTTTCTAGTATTTGTTATGTTTTATCAAGAATAACTTTAGATGAGGTCATATGATAAAGCTATTAGAGTTTGATTTAACCTTGACTCTTGGCTATATCGGGATCTTAAATGAAGGGATTTTAGTGCACTGTAATTATGACCAAATCGTTTGTGTGAATTAATAAATGCATTCATATTTAATTGGGTAGTTGCGATATCGAGGCTAAGGGTCACTCACAACATATGAGAACTAGATGTGATAATTGAGATTTTCACATTTAGATTTGAAAGAGTTTCAAATAATATCAAGAGTTGATATTATATTTTCATTGCCAATTAGACATGAACCCAGTAAGTCACACCTAAAGAGTTTTACCAAATCACCATATTAATCTAATTATTGATTAAAGAGTTTAATCAATTAATCTGATTAATGGAATTGGATTTATGCTTTTGAGCAATGATTCTAGCATATCATGAAATCTAATTCCACCAAGAGTTTAATTATAAAATATTTAATTAATATGAGATATTAATTAAAGTATTAAATTAATAAAATATGTTATTTCCTATTGGACTTAGATTAATGGCCCAAGGAGTATGGGCCTAGGCCCAAAAGACTTTTGGCCCAAAGATTAATCTAAGGCCCATAAACATAATTAAGGCCCATTTGATTAATGGATAGGCTTAGCCTAAATGTTGGCCCAAGAGTTGGTTCAATCATCAAGCCCATGTCCATAAATCAATATATAATCAATATTGTCTTGTTAGGCACATTATCACTTAAGTGTGTATTGTTGACTATGGGAAGTGAAGATTAGGTTGCCTTGTTTAGTGTAAAGATTGAATGTAGACTTAATGCATGAGATGTATTACAATCTTTACATCATTCTTTGTACACTTGTGAGTTACTTATGCAATTTGTATACTCACTATGACAAGGTGCTTGCTTGTGATGTCGTCCATGATGTATTTGAGGTGCTTGCTTGATGTCATGCATGATGTATTTGAGGTGCTTACTTGATGTCATGCATGATAACTTGAGGTGCTTGCTTGATGTCATAAATGATGTCAATTAGATACTTGTGCAAATTGAACACATCTATGTCAAGGTGGCATGCTAATGATGTGGTGTAAGAGAAGTTCAATTTGTGCAATACTATCTAAAGTGGCTTGT
>CATIWM010102798.1:0-29175 GCA_949671775.1 Mallotus repandus | reverse complement strand
TTATTTTTTAAGTCTCTTTTTTATTTTTTTTATTTTTTGCTTATTTTTTCTTATTTTCTATTATCCTTATTTTTTTAAAAAATTTTATTTTCCTTATTTTTTTATTCTTAGTTTTTTGTTTTGGGTATATATATATAGGCGTTGTGCTCTATTTCAGAGATTATAATTAAGATATTTAAATTATACAACTCATGTTAGTTTTAGTAAATAATTAAAGTTTCAAATATCCTACAATTTTTTTTTGAAATATAAATATGTATATTTATATATACATTAGGCTGATATATACTGTTTTTGTGTTTCAAATACTTATTATATTCAGATCATATACCATTTTTATACTGTTTTGCATTTTCAATACATACGAATAAGATTCCGAAAATATACAAATAATATTAAAAAAATTATATAACTGAATAATGAATATGACACATGTTTTGCATTTTCAACATATACGAATAAAATTTTGAAAATATACGGATAATATTCAAAAATGTAGTTAACTGAATAATGAATATGAGACATGCTTTGCATTTTCAACATATACGAATAAGATTCCGAAAATATACAAATAATATTCAAAAATGTATATAACTGAACAATGAATATGAGACCTGCTTTGCATTTTCAATATATACGAATAAGATTCTAAAAATATACGAATAATATTAAAAAAATGTTGAATAATGAATATAACACTTGTTTTGCATATTCAACATATACGAACAAGATTCAGAAAATATTCGGATAATATTCAAAAATATTGAATAATGATGTGACACATGTTTTGCACTTTCAACATATACGAATAATATTGAGAAAATATTCAGATAATATTCAAAATTGTAGTTAACTGAATAATAAATGTGCCACCTATTTGGCATTCCACATTGAAAGTATTATTCCAAGAAGGATATTGACATTGTTGTTATTTTTATTTACTTATTTTTTTAACCTTAAAATAATTGATGATGTTTAAGAAATTATTTAAGCCATCCACTAGTCTACCTTTAACTTGATTACTCATCTTGACTTTTTTTGGGCATTGAGGTTCATTAACCATTGTTTTATGCCCCCTCATAATAGTGAAGTATGGTTGAAGCTATTACAAAATTACAATTTAAGAACATGTAAACAGAAGAAACCTTCAACTTCATGGGCCATAAACCATAAGTATTACACCTCTCATAAGTATTACATATATATATATATATATAGACACACACACACACACACTCTTCCTTGCCTACAAAAGGTGGCTATTATTTTAGCTAACAAGTCAACTTATAAAAGGGCAAACCAAATAATGGTGTTATTATGTCAATTCATGGATTTTTGGATGAGAAATTGAGAACTCGCCTACCAATACATTTATGCACAATTATGCTAAAAAAAAGTTGCTCTTTTACATGGACTAATCAACATACTCTACATTGCTAATTATATAAATTCATATATACATCATTTGCTAACTCAGCATATACATATATATATATCATTTGCAACCGTTCAATACTTTTTATGTTGTGCATCATTGGGCATTGCAAAGTTAATCAACTAAATAATTTACACAATTCTAATTCAACATGCACAACAATTTATATACGTTAAATAAAATGTGATAAAGAAATGATTTGCTAAATACCACTAAGAAGTAGCCTATGTATATATATATCTCAACTACACAATGTTGAGAATCATTCAGGCATAGTCAAACATCTTGAGTGCAATGTGAGATGGGATTTAGTAGATGAAATGGGATCAAAAGGCTTCCTCCTAACAAAAACAACACATGCAAATCAACAATCACAGAACTAATAATTATAAACAAATCAATCAAGAATTGAAATCAGGGTTCATATCAAGTGTAAAAGATTAAAAGACTCCACAATCAATTGAGAAAAAAAAAGTCAATTGAGAAATTACATAATCAGAGCAAAAACAAAAATCAATTGGAAAAAAAAAACCTTGAAAACAAAGTTCCACAATCGCATTTATACTCTCTAGTGCCATAAATTTTTGAGTGAGCTTTCCAATGAAACTGAACAAGATATTTCTTAGAACACTAATCACAATTCCACTTCTTTTCACCATGTTTCCTACAAAAATGCTTCTTTATCCCAGTAAGATCACTGAATGCTCTTGATGGATCATGATGAACACAAGTTGGTTCAGGACACATATAAACTCTCTTCTTCACTTCTTTACCTGATCTTTGCCTTAATTTCCATGGTAGGTTATGTCCTCGGCGATGAAGTTGTAAATTTTGATCTCTTTGAAACCCTTTATTGCAAATTTCACATACAAATCTATTAGTTGCCATTAGGGTCTTTGGCGACAGAGCAATCGCTTCTGCATCTGGATTTGCAACAACAAGATTTATTTTTTCCAAAAATAATAAAATCAACTACCACCCAATTAATCAAGAAAAGGGAATCAACCCATATACATATCATTACATAACCTGGCATTCCGGGGAGGAGGAGATAACAAAAGCGGCGGGACCAATTGCCAAAAGTTGTCGGCGGAGGAGAAGAAAATAAAAGTTATCGGACCAATTGCAAGAGTATGAAGGATGCCTATAAAGACTTGTCGGAAAAGATGGAAATTAACATGCCTATTTATGGAGGATAAAACAGAAGATGATTTTTTCCAGATAGATGTGAGATTGATCTTATTTTTTTGGATAAATTGAGTAATTTGTTGATCGTTAAATTGGAATTATAGTTAGAAGAAATGAGGAAGAAGAAGAGGCTGAAACCAAAGAAAAAATGGAAAAAAAAGGAAAACGAAAAAGAAAAAAAGGAAGAAGAAGACGCGAGGAAGATGAACGTAAACGACGGAAGCCAAGTTCGGGCACGCGTGTAATTTTTTATAAAAATTAGGCACACGTGTAATATTTGATAAAATGTGGATATTTGCTGAAAACTTGACTTAAAAAACGGGTATTTTTGTAAAAATTCCTTTTTTTTTATCAAGAGCTTTAATTGATATACATTCAATGATTAGAAAATATAGGTTAGTTTTAATAGTGACTATTCAAATAAATTTTGAGTATTATAATGTTTAATTTGACATTATTGTGGACACTTGATTTGATCGGCCCGTAACAGAAGTCCAACAGTGAGAAGTGACAAGTATTGAATGTAAATGTTAACCCAAGTTCCTTTAAAAATGAACCACGGACTTAAAACCAAGTAATAAGCCCATGAAGCCTATGAAGCCCAAGCTTATGAAGTCCTTGAAGCCCACAAAGCGTAGAATGTCTCAGCCTAAGGTCGATGAGGCGATGCCTCACTAAAGAGGCATCACCACAAAGATGTTGGGTTGTTAAGGCGCTGCCTCTTCATTGAGGCGCCACCTTATTGGCTCTGTCTGTTTTTTTTTTAAAAGGGTGAATTAATGCACATGAAATGCTTAAGTTAATACCCTTGCACATTCCATGAGTAATTGGGGTGTTTCTGTGGAAGGGGAAAAGGGGAAAACTCTTGAATATAATTAAATGAGTGGTTAGAGAATTAAAAGTGGGAAAAGGGGTTTTTGTAGGGGGATCTTTGGCTAAAGCTAAGAGGGGACAAACAGGAGAAGCTAGCTGAAAAAGAAGAAAGGGAGAAGGAAATAAGAGTTCATGGTGAAAAGTTTTGGTGGTTCATTTTCAAGAACAAAAGGCGATCCTTGCATTCAGGCACTGTGAAGGAGCTCAAATACACCTCTGAGAGCTGAAGTTAGGGAATCAAACTCATAAAAAACAATAAAGTCCCATGTTTTCATCAACTTTTAAAGTTTCTTAGTTATACTTCACTTGTTTAATGAATTTTGACATGTAAAGTATATCTTTGCAACTATTTGTTGAAATTATAACTTTACAGATTCATGTATGAATAGTTTATCTGTTTTGTAATAATTCTAGTTCCATACTTGATTGAAAAAAAAAAAGAATTCAAGTAATCTTCATTCTATAAATTAGAATTCAAGCGACGCCCTATCAAAGAGGCGTCGCTGCTGTGACCTAAGGTGATGTACCGTCGCCTTAAAGACCAATGAGGCGTCACCACAACTCTTTCATTCTGTTTTTTATTTCATGCATTTTATTCAAATTGTCATACAGTGATCTTATTTTAATTCTTGAATATTTTATGTGAATCTATTTATGTGTTCTATAATTTATTTTAGTTTCAATTTTATTTTATAATCTAAGTATGTATTCATAAATGTCTTAGGTTAGTTCTTTATAATTGCTAAGTTTGTGCTCACTTTAATTTTGATTTTCTTATATGTTTTGTGTGATGATTTTTTTTATATTTTTGTATTTTTATCTTGTTACCTTGTTTTATTGTATTGATATTTACTAATTAATGAAACCTTTATTTGCTTAATTTACTTTTATTTTCATTCGTGTTTTATTTTATTTTATGAATTTAACTGGGTGGTGTTCTCTTTTGTAGGTTTTTTATATTTTTTGAGACTAATTAATTTAATTTTTAGAAATAATTTTGAGTGACATTTGGGTCACCAAATATTTAATCTTAGAGGAGATTTTTATTATTATTTCATCTATTTGTTTATTTATTTTATTTTATTTTGTGTGATAAAGGATTGTAACTCTTTTCTTCTCTCTTTTTTTGCATGCGCACTTGTTTTATTTTATTACTTTATTAATTTATTTTTGATCTTTGAGGAATGTGCATAATTGTAATAAATGTTGTGAATCACACTAAAATTGCATGTAATTGGAATTAAATCCGAACTTTGACCTAATTGCAAAATTGAAAAATTATTTGAAGGAAAATGCAATTTGCATGCAAATAAAGAAATAATTAAATGATTAAATGTAATAAAACACAAAATACAAATGAAGGCCAACCGCAAGGTTGGATGAACATTCCAAAAGCCCATACCCAATTTCCGACTGCAAGGGCCGTCCGCAGGATCCAATCGCTGTAAAGTGTGTCCCAGGCCTCATCCGGGTGGCGACTTCCATCTTCGATATAGGCTTAGTGGGCCCTGAACCCACACAGTGCCATAATCACCAAATACTTGGGCGCGCGTTGAACCCCGCTGCCTACAATTATTCTAATTAAATAAAAATAATTTTAATTAGTATATATTTATTTCACTTTAATTATAAATAAATTAAGAGTGTTCGATTACAAACATTTGATTTAAAAGTTTAAATTTCAAATATAAGACTTTTAAATAATATGTAATTATGTGTCATTTTAAATTCCTTATTAGATGAGCTTTTAAATCTTATTTTAAATTTTATAAAATTATATTCATGTAGTTTTCAGTCAAGAGATTTAATTAAAATTAAAATTCATATTCAAATCTGTTGCATCCAAACATAATATTATCATGTGCTAAGCTCTAGCTCAAGTTTAAATTAAGGTTAATTAGTAGTGCTAATTAAGCTCTTAAATTATGAAACAAGTAAAAAATGGGATAAAATTTGAATGAAAAGTCAGATGAAATTCAAATATTTAATTTATCCCATTTGTAGAATTTGAATTAGTGTTTTAAATCTGAAATAATTTAATCCAGTAGAGTTCAACTTCAAGCAATAGAAGACTCATAAAATACCCAACTGAAACGTGCAGGAACATATGAAATGATGTGAGAAAACCTTTCCCAATTCTTCCGGATTAGACAAAACACAAAGTAGATGGTAGTTTTGCCTCAATACATAGAACTACAACCAACACTGACACCAGCAATAGAGATTCTATTAGGATTAGCTTGTTAACAGAACACAAAAATCTGCATGCCAATACTATCTATGTCAATGGTTCCTATCACAGCAAAGCGAGCTTCCACAGATATTTCTGATTTAAAACACTAATTCAAATCCTATCACGGCAAAGCGAGCTTCCACAAAGACAGTTGAATGCCTTCCCTGGAATCATGGGATCACTGAAATCAATACCATAGTCCTGCAACACATTATGAACCCTATTACTTTAGCTGAATCGAAATCTTGAATCCAAAACCGAAACTTAACTAACTCTATACAGGAGTAGCATACTCACCCAAGTCAGTTCTTCCATAGCATCTACCTCCCTTTTTGTGAAAAGAGCAACCTGCATACAAAAGGGAGAGTAGTGTAAAAATTAAGCTTACCAAGAAACAGAAATGCATGAACTGAGTTAAAAATGTGAAGCAAGAACCATATCAAAATGATACACTTCTTGAAATGTCTGGAAGATTACATACATGATAATAGCAACGGTTAGGCATCTCCACTTCAACTGGAATCTCAATTAAGTTAGCATCAGAGCATCTGGCATCATTCAGGCATGAGTATGAGACCTTTTTTGGTATATCATGGATAACTAGTTCAACATTTTCATTGTATATGGAACATGCTCTGAAAGAACAATAAATAAGTTGAATAAGCAAATAATATCACTCAAAACATGAAACGGTACCTGTGATTTATAAACCTTGCAACGTTGCCATAATTCGTGGCGTCCAGACAAAGGGCTTCTTCATCCTTCAGGACTTTCTTTGAACACCAAGCAGCATCCAATATCACTGGATGTATATTCTCATTGTTAGCTCTTCCCACGTTTCGTTCACACAGTTCTGAGGCAGTCACTACCTCTCCAATGTACTCACAAACAAATGCTCCTCTTGGCAAGCTTTCAACTGAACGAAGACCCCATCCTTTCCCTTCAGGGGTCCAGAACAGCTGAAACATAAAGGAGATAATTAGTTACTATTGACAATTTATCCTAGTTACCACTTCTTAACAGTCCAAGCTACTGAGGACCAGAAAAGAAAAAATTCACCTGCAAATTCTTTGTGATGCCCCTCTGAACAACACGATTTCCACAGTCTTTACTGCAACCACATTTAGACCAGCACTCTTTTATGAACTTTCTCATTAGATGACCTTTGCAGGAGCCAGACACATTGTTTTTGAACCTTTCAAGTGGGCAACTTTTACAAAAGAAGTAGCAGTCCTTTTTAGGGTGTTCATATAATGAGATGCATTCTTTCAGAACCATTTCTTTTATCAATCCCATTGGCGTGTAGGCAAACTCACTACCAGTTTGTTGAGCACACGCACAAGGTATGACTGAGGTAAGGCAATCTCCACTACATTGTGAGCAACAATCATCATCGGATATGCATCCAAATGTAAACTTCACAGAAGCTTTATCATAAACTACATTTTGTGCAATGTAAGCAAAAGTTGGCAAATCTTCAGCACTGCTCCCCTTCCCAAAGGAAATTTTTACCCTTTCTTCACCCCTGGAAATGTCATCAAGATACGCATAGGGTTTTTCTGAATCACGAAAATGTAGATGCTTCTTAGCAGATTGCAACTTTAACTTCTTGTTAGTTGCAACATACACGCTTCTAATATCTTCAATCTTCAAGCCAATTATAGAATGAAGATACAACCAATTGGAAGCTATGTGTTTAGGAACTTGGTGTTTTATCTCAAGAAGGTTCTGAAATTTGACTGATCCATTTGAATACTCTGGGGAAATCAGAAAATTCAGCTGACGAGCATCCTTGCTACCAGGAAATTCCCTGACGTCACTTACATTTGATGATATCTTTCTAGTTGGTAGGAGAATTTGCTTACCATTAGAAGAGGCAGCACCAATTGCTAAAAAGCATTCACACAATTCTTTCATTACCTTCCTCAAAGAGAACTCGGGCTCCATAATTCTGTAAGATTTTCTACACTCATCTTCCACTACTTTTAGAGCTTCATCAAAGAGTGGAACACAAATATCAGATTGTAGGGAAGCATCACAAATCAGGCAAAGTTTAACCTCACCCTTGGAAGATGAAGCAACATTAAACTGCGAGTTTATATAACAATCATCTCTAACTTCCAATTCTACTGATTCTGTGTCCATGAATCCCGAGCCATCTGCTTTAGCATCAAATTCATTCTTTGCTGAAGAACCACTCTCATTTGACAGCTGGGGAAGATCTGAATTCACCTCACCCAAAGGACCTGAAGCAACATCAAAAAGTGGAAACCTGTCACCTTTATCTTCCAAATCCGCAGGCTCAGGGTCCATGGATTTTGAGCCATCTGCATGGTATTTAAATCATCATTTTCTGAAGAACAATCCTCACATAACAGTTGGGGAATATCTATAGAGAAACATAAGGAAAAATCGTATTCAATCAATGCCAATTGAACATAAAGGAAAGATTAACCTAGTAAAACAATGGAAACTATTTTTCACAGCAGTTGAGCAGTTGTTTTCTTGCACATGAGTGTGCTTGTACATGCACTGTGGAAGCCTTACAAAACGGGCAAAGTTTACCCTTAGGAGATGAAGCAACCCAAAACTATGATGGAGCGTTTAGTTCTTACTCCAAAATCGGAATCGGAATTGGAATGAGAGGAAATTGGAAAAAGAATGAAAATTTGAAGAAAATATTTAGTTTCATAAGGAAATATGATAATGGAAATAAAATCAAATATCATTTAACAACTAAAATTTCTTTGATGAAATAATATTTTTTAATTATTTTTTAATATATAAAAATTAATATTATAATTATTTTTATATATTAAAATTATAATTATAATTATGTATTATAAAATATTTTTATAAAAATATTATTATTATTATTTTAAAAAATATATAAAAATTATTTACTTTTAATAAATATTTTTATTTAAATATTTAATGTATAGTTTTATTAATTTATATATTTTATTTATAAATTTTAAAAAATAAATGTTAATATTTAAATATTTGGCCAATTTGTAATTGATTTGATTTTTAAGGGAATCAAAAGTCATCCCTTAAAAAAAAGAGGGGAATGGTGATTCCCATTGATAAAAGAATCACATTCTCATTCTCTTATTAATTTTAGCCAAACAAATACTAGAAATCAGAATTGTCCTTTCCAATTTCAATTCTCACCCATAATTTTTAACAAATAAACACACCTGAATTTAAAAAATTATTGCCTTTATCTTCCACATCTTCAGATTTGGTGGCCACAGATTTCAAGCCATCTGCTTTGCAATCAGAATCATTCTCATTTGAAGAGACATCTTTGCACAACAGCAGGGGAAGATCTACAGAAAAAGCAAAGGTAAAATTAGTTTTCGATTGATCCCAGTTAAACCTGAAGGAAGGACTAACAAAGTAAAATCATGATTCTTATTTGAAAATCACAGTAGTGGCTCAGTTGTTCAATTGAACAATTTCATGTTTATGCATGCATGCCCAGGTGTAGAGTGTATTTGTTTTGGCACTCAGGCAAAAATGATGCCTGCAACACCAACATTTTTTTTTTTTGATGAAAAAGCATAAAGATTTGAATCAGTCCTCCCGAACCATCTGCTTTGCTATCATAAATGTTCCCAACTGATAAACAGTTTCCACTCAATAAACAGGGCATAACACATTTAAAAATAAATAAATGAAAAAATTTCTCACAACCTTCAAGGAAAAAAAAAATTTCTCACAGGAAAGTTGTGCATATGATATCAATATGTTTACATATGAGTTGCACAATCTGAGATGGCTAAATTAAAATTTTCATGCTGTAAGCACAATTACAATATAGCGTCGTATTTCAACAGATTTTCAAGTACAAGGGACATCCTGGACTGTTAAGAAAAGCCACTTAGTCTTAATGTCAGCTACAATCCCATTTCTTAACGAGTTTCAACTTGGCCAGAAAATTTACATAACACACTCATGACTTGTTGAAAAATACAACCAGTTTGGCACCCTGCTCAAACAGTAAATTAATATAGGGTATTGCAAATTCAATGATGTTAGCATAATAAACAAAGGAAGTTACAACAAGTCACATGACCAGCTTGTTCTCCATAAATTTTGTGAAAAGATTAAAAAATTTAAAGAATTATAATTGCTATTGCCTATAAGATTGGTGGATATACCAGGATAGATGGTAGATAATGGATCCTCATCATCCAGCTTGTCATTTGTAATTGTGCACCCTGCGTCCATATCCAAAGCAGGGTTATGGTACAAGTCAAGCACATTTTCTACCCGAGCCACATTCATGGCAGGCACAACATTTGGACTTGCATAGCAGAGTGTACTAAATTCAGGAGTAGCATGCAGCAATTTTGGAGACCTTGTATCTTCATTGCCAATACACTGTTGAGATGGCTCTGTTATCCCCAGCGTTTGACAAATTTGAGATGAATTGTCCTTCGTTCGTTTGTGAAAGCAATAGTTTGATAGTGAAACATGCTCCAAGTTAGTTTGTTCAATCCCAAGATGCAACAGAGTTGGCACAATCTCCTCATTGTTGCACCTTTTGGAGAATTCCATTTCATCAGTTAGCTCTCTTCTTAATGAAGTTGTTGTCCACTTTGATTTGGAGGTATCAATGGAGGTTGAAACCTGCTCAATCTGATATTCTGTACGTGATCTTTTCAAAGGAATTTCAAAATCTTCAGGCTCTGACTCTGAAGACTGATTTTCAGACCCTACAGATGGTTCAGAGTTAATCTGGTGTGCCATCTTCACTTGTTTTTGCAAACTAGGATTAGAGGCCAAAGCCACTTTCTTCTGTCTCAGGTTCAATTCTTTCAGTGGAGAATCAAATTCTTTGGTCTCTGAACAAGTTTGAGATTCTGAAGAAATTTCACATATATCCTCTTCTGCATCTTGCAACGCATGTTTAGCCAATGGGACACTAGAAGGCTGAACAGATGAAACCTTTCTTTTGTGGTATCTTGTGCAGATGCTTTTTGTTGGAGGTTCAGATGCTTGAGACTTACTACGTAATGCAGCTCTTTCCTTCTGCTTGACTCCCTGGTCAAACACATCATTCAGCAATGTACCATAAAGTATGTGCAAGATCTCAACCTTTGCAATAAGCACAAAACAAGGAGGTTGTATTGAGGACAAAGTATGCAGAATGCAAATTACTTACATGAGAAACTCGTAATCTCTAGGATGAATAATTGATTAATTACAAAATTTCAGTGAGCAAACTCCAACTGAAATAAAAAGATCTTAAACAACAGAAAGAAATAAGGAACACCTCAGATTCCTCCAGAATAGCCTCAATCAGAACAGTGTAGCCTTCATCTTCGATAAGCTCCCAGTTATTGTCATAAGTCGGTAGGAGTTCCTTCAGCTTTTTAATTACTCTAGTTTTGGAGATGCCAAGAGGCTTCAGTGCCTTGCATGCCTCTTGGAATTTGCTTTTTAATGTCATTACAGATTTAGAAAAATTCTTGGACAGCTTAATGTCATCCTAATTTGATCTCTTTCCTTCACAGCCTACAAGAAGCCTCTAGCCAATCAATAAGCATCCATTTCCATTAGAATATCAGAATTCATAATAGAGGCAATCAACAGTAGAGCTTCTGCGGAGCCACACAGAACAAATGTAGAATATCCAAAATCAAGGGGTTGACATGTATATGCACTAATTGAAGATAACTACTAAAGAAAATAAGCAACTCCATCATACACAAGTGATAATAAAATTTAATGAAACAAACGGACAGGATGCAAGTGCTACGTACAAAACTACAAGAGCTGAGCCAAAAATATTTAAAACAGAACTCTACACAAAATTTCATAACCATCTATTCACCCATTACACAAGTAAGAAGTTGAACAGCCTCCTCAGTTCCAGATTCTCCATTGAATTATGGATCAAGGGACCATAAAAAAGCTTCATTTTTTTCCCTTCACCCCTAGAAAGTAGAAAACGAGAGCATCTAACAGGGAAATTTGCAGGTGTAAGATACAAATCAAGTATGGCAAGCCCATATGTATAAATCTTTCAAGTAACAAAGAAAATCAAGATTACTAGAAAGTACTGCCATCTGTTAAATAACACAAGAACACATATCCATGCATTTAGGTTCTAAAATTTGGATTTCTAATCCTTCAAGAAAACAATAACTTCGTCGCTTTTGACAACTTTTGTGCTAAAAAGAATAAAAGTAGTTCCTGGGCTGTGTCTAATCACAAAAGTTCTTTTCAAGCAAATCTGGTATAGATCTTCAAGCTTCAAGAAAATGACTTGAGAGAGGAAAAAAAAAGAAAGAGTGAAGTCTCCATTTTCTTGGACAAAATGTTTTCTTTTGTTGGTCTGAGTCTCATAAATGCTATTGAACTAAAATCTTGAAAAAAAAGTTCAATCCTTTAAATTAAAATCAGTAAAAAGAACCTGCAAATAACCTTCACAATCACACGCAGTTGGTGAAATCTATTTTGGAGTTAATGAGCCGGGATTGGGAGGTGAGATTGTGTCGTGTATTCAGAGAAGCAAATCGTGTTGCAGACTACATGGCTAATTTAGCTAAAGGGTTGAATATTGGTTGCCACAAATTCCAGTCACCTCCTATGGGAGATAACGATCTTCTGTGCTGTGATAGGATTGGTATTGGCCAGAACAGGCTAGTTTTAATGTAATAGCTTCAGGAGTTTTTCCTCGTTTCAGATTAAAAAAAAAAAATCAGTAAACAGAAAAACGAACATTTTGACATGAAAATACATAATGCATCCTAAAGATCAAGAAGCAAAGGCTTCACCTTTGAGTCAAAGAACTTGCATTTGAGCAAGAGAGAAGAAGAGCCATAAACAGCTAATGGGTTTCTTTTCCTTTAACAGCAAGTAAAACCCTAGAGACCTTAAATGGGTCTCTTTGCTTCTCCATATTACTAGTATTATATATTAGTAGAAAAGCTGGTGTCAGGAGCCCGTTCATTTTCTTGGGTGTTTTGTTGTTTCTTGATTATGATCATGGTTATGTTTAGTACAAGCAGTGTACATTCATTTTCCTCTGACAACAGAGATTCAGCTGACAAATAATAATCTTTTTTTGGCTGAAGGAGAGTCAAATCCCAGTCCCAAAAGCTAAATTTTTGACCTTGCGTGGCCTTTAGGTTATTACCAATAATGGGCAATGGCTATTAAATGAAACCAAAATGTGTGCTTGGAGTGCGTTATCTCTGTTCATTTTTTACTTATACTTTTATAAATAAAAATTTAGTGTCTTGTACTCTATTGTATTATGGCCCATGGAATAGAGAACCTTGCCTTGGATTAATGCCAACACTGCAAATTATATGGACAGCAGAATGGATTAGGGTACATCACACATGTGAAACAACACATTTTTTTTAACCCTTTTCCCTTCCTTTTTCTTAGATATGCTAAACCTCAAGTATAGCGTCATTTTTCTTATGAGTTTGCTTGAAAATATGGATCTGGTTTAGATTACAAGCTATGAGAAGCATTCCATGATGCTTAAATTGAAACAAACCAACTGCTTATTTGACTGCCACCCAGTTCTGAGGCTCCAACGTGTTTTCCTCAAGCTCTGAAATTTCTTTGCATCTGATATGCCAGTTTACATTTTGAATCCAGCGGAGCACCCGTGTCTATCCGTCATCACTGTATAGAGAGTCAAGTAAAGGGCGAACACAGACCTTAAAGCATCTCCAATAATACTCTTTAAAGTACGTTTTGCACAATAAAGAGCATGTCAAAGAATTTTTAAGTATAAAGAGTAAAAAATGTTATATAACTTCAATAGACTCTCTATATTTTTAATCTTTATTTTGCTTTATTCAATAAACACTAATATTTAATTTTTTTCCTCATTTATTTTTATAAGATTTCTCTCTATTTATTTAATTTTTTTCATCATTTGATAAAAAAAAAATCTTTTCAATAAATAGATAAATATCAATTAATATTTTGCATAGGAAATTGAAATATTTTAGAGTAGAGAGTGAAGTTTGACTCTCTACATGTAGAGAGTCAAACCAACTCTCTACTCTAAAATAAAAATATAGAGAGTGTATTGGAAACCATTTTTTTGATTTGGCTCTTCAAAATATAAAATTTTGCTCAAATAAATAGTATATTGGAGATGTTCTTATCCATCATTTTCAATGGCTATATAGCAATACCGTCATTGGCTACTGTAGCATTATGTGAGTGGAGATTATTAGTTTTTTATAGTTATAACTTTAGATTCATTAGTTTGTGCATATAGGTTCATTAGTTGTAACATAAAGATTCATTTGTTATTAATTGGAGGTTCATCATAATTTTAATATATTATTTTGTCAACTTTATTTGTTTAATTTTTCAATAAAATGAAATTTTATCTTATGAACCTACATTATTTAAATAATAAATTTATAATATTTAACTAAAATAAAAATACAAGTGTAGGCGGAGGGGCAAATCGTGAGTCCAAGTATTGGCGACCAAGACACTGTGTGGGCTCGAGGCCCACTAGAAAATACGACTTAGGTCTTTAAGCCTAATCGGAGATGGAGTCGCCACCCGGATAAAAGCCGAGACACACTTACAGCAACTAGATTCCACGGAAGATATCCAGAAGCCGTCTTCAGAGATTGGGTTCGGAAACTGGGTATAGGCTTTTATAATGCCCACCCAAACTTTCGGTTGGCCTCCGTATGTGTTTTGTAACTTATTACTCGTGATTATTTAATTATTTCCTTATTACTGTTGAGTTACACTCATTTCCATTTTTATATTTTACTGACTTTGCACATTTAGTCCTTTTACATATTTATTACTTTGGCATTCATTGCAAATAATAAATATTATAAACATTCATTCAATACAAACAAGAGAGGGATTAGGGATTACAATGCTTTAAATAAATACAAAAAAGCTTAATTGAAATAAAACCTCTCCAAAAATAATTAATCTACTAATTACTTAATGATTAACAATCACTAAAAGAAAACCTACAACAAATAAAGGTTAACACTTTCAACATAAATTAAACACTTACTTAAACACGACATCATGGCAATCATATAGGAAATTTGAAAGTATGAAACGATATAAGCATATTGGAACTAGAAATAAACTGAAAACACACTGAAAACATACTAGAAAGCAACTAAACTATGCACGATTTTGGGTAGGAGGCGATCGCCTCTTGGCTAAGGGGCGTCGCCCCTTGGCTAAGAGGCATCGCCCCTTGGCTAGGAACTCCCGATTTTAGGTTACTTAAATTCTAAGCAAACCAATTTTCATGTGATATAAATGTAAACTTACCACTAAAACATTAATATTTCATATAGTCATGCCTTCATGTAACACACAATGAATTAAAACTTGAAAACAACTAGTTGAAAGCAAGAACCAAAGCTTTTAAAATTAAAACAAGGATTTAAAACTTGAAAACAACAATTCTTACTGAATAAACCACGTTTAATAGTCCTAACTTGAGCCTTCAGAACTTGATTGATTGGTTTGAGTCCTTTGGATGCAAGAAAAACTCCTTCTTCTTCAAGAAAATGAACTCTCTTTAGCAAAGAACTTGTTTTCTACCCCTTTCTTCACTCTTTCTCTTTCTCAAAATGTGTTGTGCTCTCTTGGTTTTCTCTCCAAAATGTGTTTTTCTATTTTTTTCCTTATTTTAAACTTGGTGTCTCACCTTAGTCTCTAACCTTAATGTCCAACTTCTATTCCTAAATTTCCTCTCCTCCTCAAGAACTTCAAAACCTCTATTTATGCTTAATCACCTTATCAATTCCCAAAAAATGCAACTAAGACAAGAAGTCATGGTTTCACATCACTCCCCCTTATCCTTTCCACCCCATTATCTGCCTTGAAATTCCTCCTTACCCGTACAAATCTGTAGACCAGAGAGTTATGGGTCCATGAGGTCAAATATGCATTTAATGCAGGGTTAAGTCGGCTGCTGAGGAGGCATCGCCTCCTTGGACCCAAGTTGAAGAGGCGTTGCCTCTTGGAAAGAGGCGATCGTCCCTTCACCAGGCCTGGCCAGGGCCTGGGTCCGCGGGCTTGGGCCTGAAGGTCAACTTTGCTTCTTTCGGTCTTAAATCTAGGTTTTGGGCTTTATGGGCTTGGGCTTGACACTCTTGGGTTTCTCGAGTTCGTTTACGGAGAAAGCTTCGAGTCCCCTTAGATCCAAAGCTTATTCAATCTTATCACTGGACTTTCGTTACTGGCTAATCAAACCGAGGGTGTCCACAGTTTGCCCCCTTGGTTTTTCAAAAAAATAGATTCATGAATTTTTTTTTAAAAAAGTAACATGCACAATAAATAGTAAGAACGATGTACCTGACCTACAAGCTTCACTTAGGTCGTTAGTTTTGGGAATTCAAACCCGAATGATCAAACTTTATCTCAAAACGTGACCATGATCCTCAAATTTTTCTGGCCTGATCAGTCACTCATTATAGTTGGACGCAAATTCTAAGCATGGCTCGATCTTCACTCAGTAGAGAAAAGATGCAAAATGTAACCGTGTTCCTCAGGTTTTCCTGGGCCTATTAGTCACTCATTATAATGGCACGAATTCTGAGCATGGCTCGATCTTCACTCAGTAGAAAAATATGTGAAACATAATCGTGTTCCTTAGGTTTTCTTGGCCCGATCAGTTACTCATTATAATTTGGCATGAATTCCGAACATGGCCCGATGTTCACTCATTAGAAAAATACATGAAACGTAACCGCGTTCCTCAAATTTTCCTGGCCTGATCAGTTACTCATTATAATTTGGCGTGAATTCCGAGCATAACCCGATATTCACTAATAGAAAAAGAAGATGCACTTTGGGGATTCAAACCCGACCAAACACTTCTTAACACGCGCACTTCAGAGATTCAAATCCTACCAGACGCTCTTGAAAAAGAAAGATGCACTTCAGGGATTCAAACCCGACCAGACATCCTTAACACGCACACTTTGGGGATGCAAACCCGACCAGACGCTTCTTCACACGGAGAGTGCACTTTGGGGATTCAAACCCAACCAGACACTTCTTAACACCGTGTATTTCGGGGATACAAACCTGATTAAACATTCCTTTACTGATGCTTTGATCAGAATACCTTCAACTATTCAAAGTTAATTTCGAGATACACCTGAGAGATAGAATAAGCAATTCTCCATTTTTCCTTTTTTTTTTGTTCCATTGGGGATTCCTACCAACCTGATGGGCCTTTGCGGGCTTCTTTGCCCTTCTCTTCCTTTTCCTTTTGTTTTACATTTATGGGCCTATCCTTAGAGGCCCACCTCTCTTTCATTATATAAATACAAAAAACCCTTTTTCTTTTCCTTTTCTTTTTCTTTCTCTTTTCTTCTTCTTCCTTCTCCCCCAAGTTTTCTTATTCTCAAACATGGCTGACGAGAGAATGTTGCCTCTGCCTCCTTGGGACCCTATTTCTCCTATCCTTACTCCTTCGCATAGCCATGGATTCATAAAGGGTGACACAATCCCCATTTTGGCGGATTTGAAGAGTCACATTTGTTCTCTGGCTTCGGGAGAGGTTAGTATTCAAAACTCCTCATTTTTCCTACAAATCATACTAGGTTAGAGTACATTTATGTTTATCTATCAATTAGGATCAGAAATAGGATCAAGTTAGGCAAATATTTGTGAAAAATGAGAAAATTCATGAAGAGCACGCAGTTCTTCGCACTTAAGAGGTGTGCCCTCTTCGAGGAGGCAATCGCCTCCTCAAGGAGACGACGTATCTTAGTGAAGAAGAGATTGCATCCTTTATCAAAAGGATACATCGCCTCTTGGCTAAGAGGCATCATCCCTTGGCAAAAAGGCGTCATCTCTTGGCAAAGAGGTGTCGCCTTTTCAACAGAAGAGGTTTCTTTTGTTTTCATTTTTTGATTTTTCACTTATCACTAACACCCAAAAATATTTAGACAACACAAAACTGATTCTACTCCCTGGTTCTTTCTTGTAGCATGACGTGCACACATTCAAGGGTGCCGAAAACTTTCATGGAGTTCGAGTCTTCTACAATGAGCTCACAGACGACCAGCGGGACAGGATCTAAGACACTGGGTTTGAGGATTTCATTCTTTCTCTACTAGAGGAGTAAGGGAAGATAGATTACCAGCCTCTTCACGCCCTGATAGAGAGATGGCTAGACATGACTCTGGATCTAATTTTTTTTGCTGCTATTATCGGGATTGCATGTGCCAGGAACCCATTCCCTTTGATACGAGCCTGCATCAAATGAGTCCGGAGATAGTTGCTTATATCGAGCATCTCCTTTGTGTGATTCCCGACATGAAGGGGACTCACACAATTAAGCTAGATTCAATCCGGAGTTTCTACACCTGGGAGAGAGCAATAATGATGACCAATCCTCAGGAGATCGACTAGGTGGTGCAGGCGTTCTTGATTTACCTCCTTAGCACTACACTTTTTGCTGACACGGCTAGTTCCTTATATGTGATGTTCTTTATGCCGCTTCAGGACTTGGATTTAGTGGTCACCTATGACTAGGGTAGTTGTGCTCTAGCATACCTTTACAGGAGTATGGATGAGGTAGTGAGTGGAGCGAGGAGGTTTTGTGGCTTTTGGCACTCTACTATGGTATTTCCTTTCCCTTTCTGATTTATTTCGTAAATCTTGTCACCATTCACTGACAATTCTTCTTTACATGTTTAGGGATTGGAGTTGGAGCTGATTGCTAGGATATCCCATGTAGTGGATCATCTCCCAGCCATATGGAGGTAGGGTTTTAGCCGTGTACTAAAGAGGCATCTGGCTCGAGTGCACATTCATCGGGAGCGCCTGAACTCCCTGACTCCTGAAGTGGTACCTAAAAAAAAAAAAATTCTTTTTAGTATTCCTTTAATTTTATTCACTTACCTGTTACTTTTTACAGATACAGAGTGATCCGTGGGGACTAGAGAACAGGTGGAATCCCGAGATGGTCAACTCTAGGCTGCTATCCCTACAGAGAGTCCTACTTCGGGGCCATAATTATCGAGTGTGGTATCTCGGTGAGAGTGTACAATTGGAATGGTGAGCCCCGAGCATGACGCGTTCCTAAGTCTGCTCCCAGACACCTTTTCTAGACGCACGAGCTAGAGAGTGAGGAGCGTGACCGAGCTGTCGTTGGAGAGCCGGCTACCAATTATACTATACGGGTGAAGAGCCAATATCTAGATTTTATTCGGACCCATCTCGTGCAGCGAGTTCCCCTGGACATCGGCTCTACCTCTCAAGTATGTGTTTGATCCTTTGATCACATTTCTCAAATCGTCATGTTCTAATGTGACTCTTTGATTTCAAGTTGCGAATACTGGACCCGCATTGCATGTTGGAGCCCCGACTTGGGAGACACCACTGAAGAGAGCTCACCCAGATCAAGGTAGAGAGGGCACCTCAACTGCAGTAGAGCTGCCTAGACCTCCCACTGTATCTGTCTCTGACATAGTGGCCAGTAGTCCCATGCACACTCTGGATTCTTTGGTTCGATGTTAGGCCCCTCTAAGAGAGTTATCATGCCATTTCCTGACTCTGGATGAGGATCTGACACCTACTTACATCCTGACTGGTGCCACTCATGTAAATTTTTTCTTTAGTCATGTGTAGACGACGGGGTTTAGCGCTTACCTAAGTTTATAGCAACCGCGACACTGTTTGAGCTCTGGGCTTTGGGCTCTAAGGAACACACTAACCACTGTCCACTATATTCCCACTAATGGGGCTATTACAACAACTACTATTGGAAAACTAAAATAAATTAAAATACAAACCCAAAGACTAGATAAAATAAAATAATACAAATAAATAAACCTAAAGGCAACTACGCAAAATTGATACAGGATTTAATCCATGGAATTCCATAGATTTTCATGGTTAGCCTTATCTCCACCCCCTCCATTTAAGTTGCTCTCACCATCATGAAATATAAACAAACAAAAAATAAAAAATATCAAATAAAATAAACCAAATAAAAAAAGAGAAAGGAGTAGAAGAGGAGACAATTTGATGGATGCAGTATTGATTCCCCTCAGAAGGTGATCACCATTGATGAAAGCATGTGGCTTTTTGTTATGTTGGTATGTGATTTTTTATTTATTTTGATATGTTACACGGCTAAAACTTGAAAAAAGTAC
Source organism: Mallotus repandus (assembly GCA_949671775.1). NCBI lineage: Eukaryota > Viridiplantae > Streptophyta > Magnoliopsida > Malpighiales > Euphorbiaceae > Mallotus > Mallotus repandus. The sequence goes on along the minus strand of CATIWM010102798.1, from coordinate 9,290 downwards.
GTGAAAATTAAAGGAGATTGGGCGTATTTTTGGTTGACGGCTAAGAATCAGAAAGATAGAGAGAAAAGAAAATAAAACTGTAATACCCTACACACTTAGTATTAATACACATCGTGATATCTCATATTATTATTAAGCATCCTTTAGTCACATGTAATTATTATACACACATTTATACTTATTCGTACACGCATACAAACATTTACATTAACTAATGGGCATATGTATGCTACAAGGAGAGAGAGAGTCTGGATTCGGCTGACAACCTATGCTCCATGCTTTAACTACCATGCTATATGCTTCAAAATAGTCACACTTCAAACTTCTCTATCTGGAAAAATAATTGCGATTTGGTGAGTCGCGACTCAATGAATATAAACATCAATTAAATTCTAAAGGCTAAAATAAATATTTCAAACACTCAAAATAAATACAAAATTCAAATATTACATATGCATATGCTTTTGTTCCTTTTATTTGCTGTGACCTTATAAGACAATACTAAACCTAGGTTCAAGTGAAACAAATAACAAGTGGCAATTGATTTTGCTTGCTAGCATATAACAAGTGAATCAAGTGGTATCCTTTGATCATTAATATTTTCCAAGTGATTTGCAAGTATTAGTCAAGTTGGTCACAACATCCTCTTATGTCCATATGCAAATGATCAAGTGCAATTGTATAGCAAGTAATTACCACAATCATAAATTTATCAATTTTCATATATCTACATAGCACGAATTTCACATTTATAATCACACAATTGCACATTAGATAACAAACAATTTATGTCACCCTCTCGAGCTTCAGCAATATTTTGAGGTCCTAAAATATGACATATATTTAATTAAAAATATATCTACAATGAATGTTTATGTTTAGTATACAATTAGGATATGTTCTGTATATAATTTGAATATGTTCTTTATATGTGTAAGCCTAACATTTATGCATATTTATTTCTTGATAGGCAGCTTGACCTTACTAGACCTGAGGGTAAATAACTCTCACCACACAACTCAAAATTACCTGATTCAATTTTTATACAAAACTATACATATAGGGATATAACATATCCAAAAATTAGCTCAATATATGCTCTGTACAATAAATGGTGAATTTTTGAATTCATATATTTGTACTGCACAGGAATAGTTTGAGCAAGTCTAACTCAATTTAGAATTTCTAAAGTTATACAAGTTTCATTGAAAAACCAGCTTTCAAAAACTTTTTTAACACATAAATGAACAACTTTAATGTTTTATACTTCATCTAATTCATCCTCTAAGGTCCTTATATAAATTGGGGAAAACCGGACTGCCTGTAAATATAGCAAGCAGAACCAGTCCTACTCCATGGATGATTTCTCATTATACATATATTATTTCACAAAACTGCATCACATGGTTTTAGATAACATATAAAGGAATAAGACTCATGTTTATAACTTTGTCTAATTCAGTCTCTAACATCCTCAAAATAATTAATCAACATCAGGTAGTTTACTGGACTAGTTACCCAAACCAGTCCCAAACAAACTTTCATAGAATCTCATATACTAGTTATTTCACAAAACCCTTTTATAGAAGTGAAGATAAGACATAAATCTACAAGTATCATGTTTTGTGTTTCTCTTAATTATTCTTTTATGGCCACGAAAATTAGAGTACAATCTTCAGCTGAAAACTAAAATTTTCAGCACGAAGAACCATATTTATCTTCTACATCAATTAACCTATTTTCCTTTTTAATTCATCTTAAATTAACCTATTTTTCCTTTTAATTCCTTCTAATTATCATGATAAACATATTAAGAAGGAATAATTATATAAGAAATTAAGATAAAATCACTTACCTTAGCCAAAATTAGAAACCCTAAATTTTTTTCTTTTTTCTTCCTTCTTCTTCTTCTCTTTTCCTTTTCCTCTCTTTACTCTTTTTTTTTCCACGATTCCAGCCCCCTTTTCCCCTTTTATTTGCTTATTTATTTTAATTTATTTATTTATTTAATGTTAAGAGACATATAAAAGGTGGACAAGTGAAATTTTCTAATCTTTTCCCACCTTCCTTAAATATTAACTACTTAATATATTATTATTATTATTATCATCATCATCATCATCATCATCATCATCATCATCATCATCATCATCATCATCATCATTATCATTATCATTATCATTATTATAAAAAAATTCAAATTAATCCTCCTTCTATGCTAAAGCTCAATTTAGTCCCTAAGATTACTCATGTAAACAAGTCAATTAGATTCAATTCATGAAAAATACATATAGTCAAATGGAATGGTTTAAAATGCATATGTTCATATAATATTAATTATGGATAAAAATAGGGATGTTACAGATGGAACTGTGAACTTGCGATTCTGAACCGTCGATTCCTATTCCAGACCAACATTATATGTATATGTCTGTATATATATATATATATTATTTTTATTTTATTTTATTTTTCTCATTTAAATTATTAATTCAAACCTTTTAAATTTTTGAAAAAATAATCAATATGTAAATGATTATTTTTTAATTTATAAACTAATTTAATATATATTTATTTTAATTTTATTTTTAATTCAAACTCTTTCCATTTTTTAATTTCAATTCATAGTCAATTATAATTTTTTAATTCATTTTTATAACTTAATTTTTAATTCAAACTCTTTAAAATTTTTCAAATATATGTATATATATATATTCTTTTAGAGCGCGAGGAAGTATTTTGGATGAGACTCGATCATCTATGGCTCCCGAATCATTGGAGACTCGAATATGCATGAATGATTGATCAAAAGTGGCATTAAGAAAACAAAAAAATTAAAAGGGACGAGAATGAAAATTTATTTGACTTCACAACCGAAGGCACGGGAATTTCAATATCTAGTGTTGGAAGTGATTGATTATTTAAGGTAAAAAGAGTTCTAATTTTCTTAAAAAATGTAAAAGAACTACATAGTTTGATTCCTTTATCTATAACTTAAGAGGATACGTAGCAACTTAATTTTTAGTAAGAAAATTAAGTTCAAGCCCTTTAATTTTTTTAATTTTATTTTTTTAATTTAATTTAGTAATTTATTATTGTAAAATTTTTTTATTTCAACCAATATTATATAAAAACTAACATAAAATATTTTTATTTCTATCTTTTTTAATTTTATCTAAAATTATCTAGTTAATTTATTTTAAGTTAACTAGTTAAAGTAAAGTATATTTTTTTTACATTTTATTTTTAAGTAAAATAAACTTATTAAAATGTCATAATAAATTTTTATTTTTAACTTTTGCTATAAAAAAATTATATCAAATCGAACCGGTTTGAAACTGAAATTGGTCAATTTAAACCTGAACCGATCAGTTATTGAACCAATTATGTGCCCAGTTCAGGGCAGGTTCCACTAACTCTGAAACCGTGAATCATAGGTTCATGAATTAAAACCGACAGTTCATGAATCGTGGCTAGGCCTACTATTAAATATCTTAAATTTAAAAGAATGGGATTCAAGTTTTACCTCCCACCCTTTCTTCAACACCCGTAAATTATAATATATTCAGGTACCACATTCAAATATTGAATCCGCTTCAAAATCGAAAGCTATACACTCAAATGTATGACTTTTTTACATTACATTATATTTGGTTTAATTTCACAAAAAAAATCATTTTATTTTTAAATAAATTTAAAATAGAATTCATTTCAAATGAATTTTTATTAATGAAATATGTTTGTTTCAAATGAATAATTTATAGAATTAATTTCAAATAAATTCCATAATTTTATTATATTGTGTTTGGTATAAATTTAGAATTTAAGTTAATATTTAATTTTAGTCAAAAAATATCCTCTTAAATAGAAAGATATTTTTGAAAATAATGAGGGTTGTTTTAGTCATTTAGAAATATAAACTTAAAAATTGTGGAATTTATCGAAAAATTTCAACCATTTTGTTAAAATTTAATCTAGTTATGATTAATTTTATAAATTTAAAAAGTTGGAATTAGAAATAAATTCTATAAAATGTTGATTTAAGACATACATATGGCATTTAGAATTACAAATAAATACCACAAAATTTTATAAAATTCATTTGTATAAAAAAAACTCTCAATTAATTTCAATTTTATCAATCCATGAGACATTACTCTAGTAGATACCTTAACTCTTTTTTCCAAAAACATCAATGTATTGTTAATTTTACTGATTTGACTTTTTTAGTACATTTAAAAAATAAATGTTCAAAATTTTTTTTTATTATATTTCTTATCTTTTTAGGTATGGTTGTTCTCATTTAGACAAAAAGTGTTAATTATTTAATATATTGCTACTATAATATGTATTCTTTCTTTCCTTGTGATAGAATAAAATTTTATTTTTAGTTCAAAGAAAGAAAGTTCAATCTAAGTGTTAAAAAAATTTTAATATTTTCAAAAGTACATGCTAAAGTGCTATAGGAAATTAAATATATGAGAGTTAAAATAAAACAAACTACTATAATCCCGAGGTCATCTATCGAGCAATGACTTTCTTTCCTTAATTTTTGTTTTAATGAGTTATTGCTTTTGCAGTAAAAAGCCAAAAAGAATTAAATTTCATTTTATAATAATTCAAATTGAAATTATGAATATTTGAGAACTAACCACTCGTTTTCTCTCAATTATTGTCACCGTTCATCATCTTCTATTTTGCTTTTAAATGGATTTAATGTTTTTTTAGCTATTTTGACCAAAAAAATCATTCAAATATCAATTTTTTTTCTTTTGTGTATAAATAAACTTGATATGAGTTAAAAACTCAAGTTTGTGTAGGTATATCCTATTTATATGTTATATTTTAGTGATATTATGGTTATATTTTGGTTTCAAGAGATCCAGATTTGTTCAAGCTTAGATGATGTGTTTTCAACTTTAGCTCATCTGAGAAGCAGTTATCTAAGGAGTTGCTGCCATCTCTCAAGCCAAGGAGTTGCTAATTCATATGAACATGTTGGCAAACTTAGTAGTTTCAATGGATGTTTCTGAACTTTTATTTTGATGTTAATCATATGTATTACTCTTATTCATGTTGTTTATGTAGGAGTAAATTCTATAATTTTCAATCTTTGGCTTTCTTATATTTGTGCCAGTGATTTTGATCTTAGTCTCTTTGATACTGTTTTTGTTTATGTGCCTTATGGTTTAATGGATCAATTGTTGTTAAAAAAAATTGAAATTATAAATTAGTCTTAAACTAAATTAATGATATATTATAAGTGAGAAAATAGTTAAATAGTAATTTTTTTCTACGAGCATCCTGAAAATATAGAGTTTAAGTTATGCTGTTGTCAATTTAAAAAACAAATTAGTAGTCTATTGAATCAAAACCATCTTCAACGTCTCCAAATGATAATTGGACGGACAAATGAAATTCCAATAAAAATTTTTATATTTTATGATTTAACATTATCGTTCAGTTATGTTTTGAAACCACGCAAAACCTAAACTTCAAGTCAACTTAATAAATAGTATTGAGATATTATTTTCTTTTTAAAAAATCTATGTACTTTTAATTTCCATTCAATAAAAAATTCATCTTTTCCATAAAAAGAAAAATTTTAAATTCAAGAATTTCATACATATTTTTAAATTTAATTTAATTTTGAATATATACACACTTTTTTGAAATTAATATAATAAATTAAAGATTATATCTTAATTGAACAATAATTGAACCATTATCTTATTAATAATTGTTACGAACCACAATCAAAATTAAACCAAAATTTTTAGTTTATTAAACCATAATTATTGTGAACTATTATTTTAAAAACTTGTTAAAATTTTTAAATAATATAAATTATAAACTGTTAATTTATAAATTAAAATCGAAAATTGATGAACCGTGATCAGGACTAGTTAGTCATGTTACCCGTGGAATTGATTGTGGTGAGAAGGTTAGTTCGTCCTTTTCCTTTTTGAACCATTGTTGCAAAAACACCACCATTGATCTAGATTATGAAATAAGTCCATGTAGGGAAGACTCAAACCAAACCCTTCAACCATATGTTGTATGTCCACTCCATGGATTTTCTTTTAGGAAGAAGGAAAAATAACTATCATGCAGTTCCACTCATTTTAAAAGAAAAATAACTATCATGCAGTTTCACTCATTTTTATTAGAGATGTATAATATTTTTTACAAAAAAAAAAAAAAAAAAAAAAACTCTATAATTTAATCTATTAGCGACTGAAAACAATTTACACTAATACCGATAACATGATATGAGTAAAATTGAAAATTTAAATTGATTAAAAATTTTAGCCTTTAAATAGCTATTTATAATTTTTAATAAGTTTATTCTATAATAAAATGATTTATTTTATTTAATAATATTTATTTTAATTTATGAAAGAAATGTGAAGAAATTAATAATTAATAATTTTATATTTTATATTTTATTTTAATTAAATTTTTACTTTATTTAAGTATATTTGCGTTTCTTGTTATTGTTTCATTGTAAATAAAATAAAATTTTAAAATTATTTTATAAAAATATTTTAAATTTACCAAAAAAAGTAACTTGTGGTGTTTGTGAAAAAAAATTATTTTCATTAAATATATAACTCTATTTTATAAATTGTTTGATTTTTTTAGAATAATTAATATTAATTTCACATAATAACACTTTTAATTATAAAATAGCACTAACATTTTGCGAAAAAAATTATATAATTATAAAATTAAAGATAATTTATAAAAATATATTTTATTTTTTATAAAATAAGAAATTAATAAATGTATTTTCTATTTATTTAAAAATATTTTTACTTTATATTGTTTTTTATTATAAATAATATAAAATTGTTTTAATTATTTTATAAAAATATGTCAAATTTATGAAAATAATAACAATTTACAAAAGGATAGTAACTTGTGGTATTTGAGAAAAAAAATTAATTTTATAAAATATGTAACTTTTTTTTATAAAACATGCAGCCTTTTGTAAAAAAATGTTAAGGGTCTGTTTAGTTTTAGAAAACAATGCCTGTTTTCCAGAAAATTTTTTCCAAGAAAACTGGAAAATATAAATTGTTGTTTAGTCATGATATTTTCTAACTTTAGAAAACTATAAAACTATTTTCTAAATTTTTTAAATTATAAAAGATTTTAGAAAACTAATAAAAGATGTTTTTTAAATTTTTCTTTGAATATTGACTACAACATTCTCAACCACCATTACCACCACAATCTCCACTACCACCATCACTACCACCTCCACCACCACCACCACCACCTCCTCTACCTTCACCACCACCACCTCCACCTCACCATCGCCACCACCACCTCACTACCACCATCACCCCCACCTCCACCTTACCACCACCTCCACCACCACCACCTCCACCTCCACCTCCACCTCACCACCACCACCACCACCACCACCACCTCACCACCACCACCACCTCCACCTCCACCTCATCACCACGACCACCCTCACCTCCACCTCACCACCACCATCAAATTTATTAAATGTGCATAATTTAAAAAAATTTCATAAAATAAATAAATATAATATTAATCATAATAAAAATTAATATATTAATTAAAAAATTATAAAAATAAAATTCACTAAAAATAATATCTATAAAAATATGAAAATTAGAAATATGAAAAGTAACAAACAAACATGATTTTCTGTTTTCTATTTTCTATTTTGAAAAATGAAAAATGAAAAACTAGAAAACAAAGAAAAGAAAAAGAAAACTGAAAAATGAAAACAGAAAATATTTTTCAAAATTAAACAGGCCCTAAGTTTTTACATAATTTTAGTTATAAAATAATATTAACACTTTGTTAAAAAGTACAACTGTATAAATATAATTTTATAAAAATATATTTTTTATAAACAAGAAATTAAAAAATATATATTTGTTTTAATTATTTCTATTTTATTTAAAAATATTTGTATATTCTATATTTTGTTGTAAATGAACTAAAATTATTTTATTAAAATGCTTTAAATTTACAAAAATAGTAATAATTTACAAAAAAATAGCAAATTGTGGAAATTTTAAAAAAAATTCTTTCAAAAAAATATTTTTTATTTTTATAAAACAAGAAATTAATAAATATATTAATAATCCCAAAAATATTAAAAATTAGTAAAAAATTTTAAAATTATTAATATTCTTAAATAAAAAATATGTAATCTAAGCAAAATAAAATGTGTTGTTTTTTTTTTTCAAGTTTGAAACACAAATTAGTGGGTCATTTGCATTCACTGTGTCTAATATTTGCATTTTAAATATTTAATTTATCACTTAAAACTTTTAAAAATTTAATTTCAATGTCACTAATTTTTTTTTTTTTTTTACCTTTTTTGGTTTAAAAAATTGTCCGTATGTTCATTTGTATTCATACAACATAGAATATTGATATAATAAAACTAATTAACATGCATGGGTACATATCAACATACTGACAATTTCTCAATCTAAAAAATGACAAAAAGGACTTTAGTGGGACTAAAATTAAAATTTAGGAAGATTTAGGTGAAAAAATTAAATATTTCGATCAATAGTGGGATCTGATTAAAATATTAGAGACGGTAAATACAAATTACTTTGAATTAATTAATTTATAGCTAATATCACTTTCTTGGAAAATTCAATTTTTCTATTTAAATTCTTGGATTATGCTAATAATTTATAATTATTAATTTTTTCTCACGTGCAATGCACATGGTTAAAATATTGATTAAATATATAATTTATTTTAATTTTTAATTATAAAATATACAAATTATTATAATATGAATAGAGTAAATTGTCAATACTAAATAATATGTAATATTAATAATAATTCATATAAAACATATATTACATTATAAGAGTCATAAGAATAATTGTTTAAAAATATTCACATATTTATAATAGAGATGCTTATATAAAAAAAGTAAACATATGATATAATTATAGAATAATATAAGAAATAATATTATATTTGGAAGAGTAATATTATTTATCTATAATATAATTAAAATAAATTTGTAAATTTGTAATAAAATAAATTAAAATATTTATCTTATTTGAAATTTAAATAATTAATCATATAATTTTTTCTGACATTATCTAAAGGATAAGAATTTTTAAAATTTTTTGCTTAAAAATAATTATAATTTCATAGTCACTTACATGTAAAATTTATATTTATACTATATATAAATCTTATGAAATAAATTATTCTTATTTATCAATTAATAAACTTTTTAATTTTTATAGTTTTATAATTTTTTAATT
>CATIWM010102738.1:0-15564 GCA_949671775.1 Mallotus repandus | reverse complement strand
AAATCGTATTAAATCTAAAAAGCATCCAAATTATGAACATAAAGTTTGCATTTAAATATGTATATGAAATCACATGTATGTGCATACATGGTAAAGATAATAATAATTAATAAATAAAATTTGATGCAAACTAATATATTAAATTCATATCATTAAAATATAGATGCTAACAATAATTTCTATATGCCATACATATATATAATAATCACTTACAGTTCAAGTGCGCTCCTTTATTCTAGTTAGGCTGGCATGGTCCTGAAGGCTTAGCTCGCGGTGCAGCTAAAAGGAAATAATAATAAATAAATAATTACAAATAAATTTCTAATTTTTATGCTCTATAGATTTTTAAAGAACGATTCGTTCTAGGACACGACTCGACTAAAACTCAAAACTTAGGACCGACCTGATGTCACATTTTTTCGAGAAATCTACTAAAAATTTGGTAGTCTCCTTTGTAAAACGGACATCTCTCTACAAAAGTAGAGCCAAAACCTGTACGCAAACACACTTCAAAATATTCCAAGACTCAACATCTCGGGTTGGGCCCCCGAGCTGCAAATTACGCCCGACCGATGATCAACACCATCCACAATCAATAAAATAATATAATTTCCAATAATTCACCAAAAATCATAAAAATTCATTTAAATATGACAATTCAATTTATTTACATAATAAAAAAGCATAAAAGACATTTATTTTCAAAATAAATAATAGAATCTGAATTTATAATTAAATTCCTTTATTAAAATATATTCTTTCAAATTTTGCAATTAAATAGCATTAATTACAAATAATAATTTAAATTGCTCACATATATAATAAAAATAACCAAAAACTCATCTAAGCTTAAAAATAATAGATAAAATTATTATTCATATATTTTTCCGGAATTTACTAATAGTTAGCTAAAAATAGGAAATAATTCATAAAAGATATTTTAATACTATCTATTATTCAAAAAATGTCCAAAACATAATAATTAACAATAATTTCAACTAAAATATAAAAATTACTGATTTATACTAATTTTTTCAAAAATTCATTTTTCACATAATTAACAGTAACCGGAACAGTAACTCCGAGGCTCGGAACAGTGAAATTTCAAAAATAATTCCAGAAATTAAATCTAAATACATTTTTGGAAAGCTCTCAACATCTAGATAAAAAATAATAACTTCACATAATCCTAATTCTAACTCAAAAATAATCAATTAACAAAAATAGGTAAATTTAATTTACTTAAAATTGGAGTTGAATCAAACTCGGATCAGGCGAATCTAGGGAAGGGAAATGAAGCCCACTCCAAGATGAAGAGAACGAGCTATCAAGCTCAGCCTGAGGTTACCGGAGTTGTCACCGGAGAGGAGAAGAAGATTCGACCAATCTTGGAAACTGAGAGGGAAGAGGGAAAGAGAAGAAGATGGCGAAGGTGAGAGGAGAAGCTAGCAGTTTGGTGGCGATCCAGTGGTGGCGGCTGGTGGTCCGAATGGTGGCTGGGCAAGCGTGGGAGGCTGGAGTGGGAAGAAAAAGAAAGAAAGAAGAAAGGAAGAAAGAAAGAAGGAGAAGAAGAAGAAGAAGCCGAAATTTTTTGTCTTCTACCTTTTTTTTAAACTATAAACTAATAACTTTATAATAATAATAATAATAATAATGATAAAAAATAATATCTCCAATTTTTCTTATTTCCTCCCAATACACACACACACACACACACACACACACACACACACACACACACACACACACACACACACACATATATATATATATATATATATATTTACACACTTAACAATATATATATATATATTCAACAATTAATTAAATTTAATAAAATTATTCAAATAATCAAATATCATAAATAATAAAATAATTATTAACACTGCAAATCCTAGAAATTTAATTTTATAATTTATAAAAATCCAGGTTATAATAGTTCTGGTGATACCCACCCGGTAGCATATTCTACCATTTTCCCCAAGACAAACTTATCATTTATAATTAAAATAAAATGAAACAAAATCAAGATAAAGTATCCATTCAAAATCCTTGGCAATAATATAATCAATAAATCATGCTTATAGGAATATTCATAATCATAATTAAATATATAAGTGCAACTTTAATACAATATTTATCTAATAAAAATTCTCATTTATATAGTCTCAATAAACATTTTATAAAATTAACTCACAGGTAGAGCATGTTGGCCGACGTGTCCTCGGCTGCCCAAACGCTATGACTCCCTCTCCAAAACTCTCTATAATAAATATTAGTTATTTAAAATGTACTTATATATAACAAATAAATTCATAATAATTTTCAAAAATTCTAGAAAAATTATTAAAATCAAGGAATTAATAAAGTGGATTTAGAAATATCCTCAATATGACATTTGGGGCTAAAGGAATTTATTTTGGTTAGCTAAAACAATTTAAATAGAAATTCAGAAATTTCCACTGAAACACTTCCGGAATTTTTAACTAAAAATCTGTGAGGACTCAGACCTAACTCTTGTTATAGAAATTAATCCTCATAATTTATACAATTTATACTATTTATTAAAAAAAATCATAATTTTCTAGGCTGGTCACAATTCCTCACCGGAATTCGCTTGGAACTCACCGGATTTCTTACCAAAAAATTATCTTTTATACAAAACAAACACATCCAAATGTTCACAACACTAAGGAGAAACTAAAAATGCACTCAAACACTTAAATTAATAATCAGATTAATAGATCAGGCTAAAAATGGGAATTTACATATCAAGCTCCGATGTGGCACCAAACGGCAACACCCGACTGCCTGATTGGTCTCTCTAGACTCATAACAACAAGACGAGTTCAATGGTGGTGGTTGTAGTAGCTGAAAATCACCAGAAAAGGAGATCTACCACCAGAAGTGAATGGCTGAAACTTTGGAGGTTTAACTAATAAAAATCGGGCCAATTTTCATTAAATAAAACTCACTAGGATGTAGAGGAGGTTGAGAAGTATTTATGGTTCAAATTTCACGGCAAACAGAGGTTGTTTAGCCAGTGATCGAAGAGGAAGAAGATTACAATGCTACAGTGCCAATGGGAGAAATTCAGGGACCTATATGAAGTTTTTGCATTTGCCAGACATATATTGAAGAGAAAGTAAAAAATTACCACTTAAAACCCTGCATTTTTAAAAAAAAATTCCTCTTGATCCTTCCACTTTGGAAGTCCAGATAATTGCTAGCAATTAAATGACTTAATCTCTTATATACTAGAAAATTGCTAGTAGTTATCTATGTTAACACTATACCACGAATCAACAACCACTCAACAACCCAACAATAACCTGATAACAATAATAACATATATTCATTTATTTGAATAATTATGGGTTATTACATTCTTCCCCCCTTAAGAAAATTTGTTCTCGAATTTTACATCAATAAGCAAACAAATAGGGGTATTGGCTACGCATAACCACCTCTATCTCCCAAGTATAGTCCTTTGCTCTATGATTGCTCCACAACACTTTCACTATTGGAATCTCTTTAGTGCAGAGCTAGTGAACTTTCTGATCCACAATTGCCATAGGATACTCCTCATATGACAAGTCCTCACTATGCTCCACTGTCTGTGGTTGAAGAATGTGAGAGGGATTAGAAATATACTTCCTTAACATGGAAACATGAAAACACTAGGTGAATCCACGACAACTCAGGTAGTAACAGCAGTCTATAAGCCACATCACTAACCCCTGACCAAATTTCAAAGGGTCCATTGGACCTTGGAGCTAATTTACCCTTTTGACCAAATCTCATTATACCTTTCATCAGTGAAACCTTTAGAAATACCGAATCTCCAATAGAGAATGATACATCATTCCTTTTAGGATCTGCATAGCTCTTTTGTTAACTAAAGGTTGTCTTTAGCCTCTATTGAATGATAGGAATCTTCTTTGAAGTCACTTGCCCTAATTCGGGCCCCGTTAGTTACCTCTCTCTAACTTCCCAACATACAGGAGATCTACACTTCCTACCATATAATGCTTCATATGGAGCCATCTCAATACTTGCATGATTATTATTGTTATATGTAAATTTAATCAATGGCAAATGTAAGTCCCGTTGACCACCAAAGTCCATCACACACATTCTCAACATATCTTCTAATGTTTGAATGGTCCTTTGAGGATGAAAACTTATACTGAAATCAAGCGTTGTGCCTAATTCCTTATGCAATTCTTGCTAAAAGATTGAAGTGAAAGTAGCTCCTATCTGACACTACACTCTCTAGCACCCCATGTAGGCAAACAATTCAGTTGATATACAACCTTGCTAACCTATAAGTAGTGTTCGTCTTCTTAATTGGAAAGAAGTGAGTTGACTTAGTTAACCTGTCAATTATCACCCTTATGGCATTAAAGCCACTTGACGTGTGAGGCAATCCAGATACAAAGTCTATCACAATCATGTCCCACTTCCACTCTGGAATGGGTAATTATTGTATCAATCTCGAGGGTCTTTGATATTCCAATTTCACCTGTTGACAAGTCAGACTCTTGGATATAAACTTTACAATGTCTCTTTTCATCCCATTCCACCAATATGTATCTTTTAGATCATGATACATCTTGGTAGAACCTGGATGAACACTATAAGCAGAAAGGTGTGCCTCTTCCATAATCTCTTTTTTAAATCATCCACATTTGGCACACATAACCTAGTGCCCAAACACAACACTCCCTCATTATTAATTATAAATTATCTGGATTGACCCTGCTAAACCTCTGACATTATTTTCTATAATTATGGATCCCTTCTCCGAGTTGCCTTAACTCTATCTAAGCACACTGATCGTATTCTGAATTGAGCTAAAAGACATTTCGTGGTTACCTTCCATTGCAATCCTTGATCAATTAGTTTATGCAATTATTTAATGATTGGCCTCCTTTCCATACTAATGTGAGCAAGGCTACCGACTGACTTTCTACTCAATACGTCAGTTACCACTTTAGCAATCATAATCTTTTAGAAGTTCCATCCATGTTCTCTATCTCAAATTCAAGTCTCTTTATTGAAAAATGTACTTTAAGCTTTGTGGTCGGTGTATATTTCATAAGTTATATAGTATAGGTAATGCGTCTAAATCTTCAATGCGAACACTACAACTGCCATTTCTAAATCATGAGTAGGATAGTTCTAATAGTGCTTCTTTAACTGACGTGAAGCATAAGCAACCACACTACCATTTTGCATCAATACATAACCCAATCCTACTCATGAAGCATCATATACATATACCCTTCATTTTTTGAAGGTAAATTCAATACTGGAGCTGAAGTTAACCTATCTTTGAGCATCTGAAAGTGCTCCTCACATTTATCAATCCACACAAACTTATCATTTTTCTGGGTCAGCCTTATTAAAGGTGTGCTATCTTAGAGAAATCCTTCATAAACCTTCTGTAGTAGCTAGCTAAACTGAGAAAACTTCTTATTTCAGTAACTATTGAAGGCCTTGGCCATTCTGTAATGGCTTTAATCTTCTTGGGATCTACTTGTATGCCATCTTTGGATACCATATGGCCTAAAAATGCCACTTAATCTAGCAAAAACTCACATTTCGAGAACTTGGCATACAACTAGTGCTCTCTCAAGGCCTGAAGCACCATCCTCAAATGCATAGTATGCTCTGCCTCACTCTTGGAGTATACCAAGATTTTATTAATAAATACTATTATAAATCGGTCTGAGAATGGCCTAAACACCCAGTTCATCAAGTCCATAAAAGCTGCTAGGGTGTTATCTAAAGGATATCACCAAAAATTCATAATGGCCATATCTTATCCAAAAAGCAGTCTTAGATATGTCTTCACTTCTAATCCTCAACTGATGATATCCAGACCTTAAGTTAATCTTAGAGAAACAATGAGCTCCTTGAAGTTGATTGAACAATCATTAATCCTTGAGAGTGGATATTTGGTCTTAATGGTAACTTTATTTAACTATCTATAGTCGA
Organism: Mallotus repandus; assembly: GCA_949671775.1. NCBI lineage: Eukaryota > Viridiplantae > Streptophyta > Magnoliopsida > Malpighiales > Euphorbiaceae > Mallotus > Mallotus repandus. Next base: position 9,561 of record CATIWM010102738.1, on the reverse strand, counting down.
TATAAAGTTGAAGACTACCATCTTTCTTTTTCACAAATAACACTGGAGCACCCCAAGGAGATGTATTGGGTCTAAAGAAACCCTTATTAAGTAATTCTTAGAACTGCTCATTAAGCTCTTTTATCTCCACAGGTGCCATCCTATAAGGTGGCATAGAGATAGGATTTGTACCAGGTACAACATCGATATAGAATTCTATCTCTCTCTTAGGTGGCAAGCCTATTAATTCTTTTGGAAAGACATAAGGAAACAAACACACAACTGGTACATTCTCAACTTTTCCCATATTTGCCTTTGTATCTCTGACAACAACTAAATGGCTTGACACCCCCTTCTACTTATCTTTCTAGTTGTGATTGCATAAATAAGATTCTGAGGCATTGAACTCTTGTCACCTCAGAATTGAAATTCCACATAATTTAGAATTCTGAAAATCACTTCTTTCTCTTGATAATCCAATATGGTACAGTATTGAGCCAACCAATCATTCCTAAAATCACATCGAAATCTCATTCCTAAAAGCACATCGAAATCTATCATATCCAATAAGACTAAATCTGCCAGCAACTCTTTACCTTCCATCAACACTGGATAAGATTGAAAGAGTATATCCATTTCCAACTCATCACTGAGGGGAGTTGCTATAGATAATAGAACTAACAATTTGGATGGTTTCCATCCCATCATGGAAGCAAATATAAGTGACACAAAGGAATGAGATACACCAGGATCAAATAAAACTCTAGTATCAAGATAACAGATTGGCAGAGTACCTACGACAACTGTATTAGATGCCTGAGCATCTTGAGGGGTCAATGTAAAAACTCTAACCTATCCACGACCTTCCTACTATGATGTTGATTGCTCCATAAATCCTCGGCTACTAGATCTCCCACCAAATCTACCTACTGAACCATAGGCCTGTTGGCCCATAAACCAAGTACCGCTCTGCTGAGGATAGGCTGGTGCATGAAATTGGGAAAGAGTATGTTGTATTAGCTAAGGAACTGTAGTAAATGATGTTGATAACTAGAATTTGGACATGTTCTAGAAAAGTGTTCAACCTGTCCGCATCTGAAACATACTCCTGATTTTAAGTAACAAGGACTTTAGTATCCTCGACCATAGTTTGAACATGCACTGGGTCCTGATCCTGCATTACTATACCGAGAACTCTGACCACTGCTGCTACTACTGGTCTACCATGTCCATGATTATGTCTCCCATACTTATGTTCCCTTTGACATCTATGCTGCTGGGAGGTGCTAATCTGCACATAAGTACTACCAAGCTGAAACACTGGATAAGGAATACCTTGAGCACTAGTTGCCCTGCCATCTTCGGTTATATAAGGATCTAGGATTTTACCATGCCTTATGTATCATCTCTCCAACTATCTAGCCTCCTCAATGACCTTTTCTAGATTTTGGTCCTCAGTTCAGATGCCAATATAAGCTGGACCTAACCCTGTCACAACTAACTCTATTGTTCTCCTCTCATCTTGTATCACATCCATAATATGATGTGATAGCCTAAGAAACTCGTTGATGTACTTCTCAATTGACTGATCACCTTTGGCTATATATAATAATTTCCACCTATAATTATCCCTCATTGAAGGTGGACAAAATATCTTAAAACTGCTATTTAAACTCCAACCATGCCATGGTAGTCATATATGGCTAGACCGACTACATAAACCAGTCTTGAGATGCATCTTGTACTAATAACTCCACAATCATAACCTTGTCTTGATTCTAGCCTTGATGATATTTATAAAATTCAAAGCATCACTGGTACCGTCAAATATAACTCTCCCTAGTCTGGAATACAACAGAGCTGCATCCGCATTAGACATCCCTTGGTTTCTTTGTTAAAGCATCTATTGCACTAAGGCCATGGCTTGGTTAAGTGTAGCTAAGCCTTAATTTATTCCTACCATTCTAGCTGCAAAAGCTACAAGATCCATTTTTGGAGCTTTTGGCTCTACTTGTGGCTATTGTTCTTATCCTTGAGCTATCACTGCCTTAGGCCTACCCCTCCTTCTACGTGATGGGGCAGGGGGAGGAGCTTTATCCTGAAAGGATTGCTCACCAACATCTGCTGCTTCTCTAGTAGGAGCATTTCATGCTCACCTCATTCTGAAAAGGCATAAAAATAAGACTTAAGATATAATAAGGACACTAACATATATGCGAATCCTAAAATATAGATGACAATAATGGAAATTATCATCCTAATCACATGTAAACTACTATTACGGTGTATAGAGTACAAATATAAAATAATCAACATCAACATGACCTACACAAAATAGTCGAGGAAGAACAAGTTCGGCACAGATGATGGGAATTGTCAGTCTGATTGTGAAATCCTAGAAAAAATAGATTTAAAGGGAATCAGACCTCACTGAGTGAATTAATAATATAAAATGCATGTTGGTTTTAAAATATTTATTTAAAATCTTTACCTTAATTAAATAAATAACTATTTTGAAAACCCTTTTATTTTTCCAGACTTATTTTTATAAAATACCTTTCTGAAAAATATATAAATTCCTTTAATGTATAGTAGAGAAACTCATACAAGATAATGTTTTATAACAAACCTTTTAATGGAAAATTTTGGTAGAACCCTAAACTTCAGTTCTACTAGTATTTCAGCTCTCTTAATCCAAATGACTGTTGGTCCTAGAGAGTACACTTAACCAGGGTCCAACCATAGTCGGTCTCTTACACCAATTATTCATTGGTGCCCAGAGAGCAAGCTCGACCAAGGTCCATCCAATAAACAAATTCCTGCCTAGAGAGGCTTACTCAATTAAGGCTCAACCATAGACCTGCCCAGAGAGTCTCACTCAAACAATGTTACATTCAAAACCCGCAAGCACACAGATCGTGATTGCAGTATAAAGAGTTATCATTCCCACGAGGATTGTATATCGAGTATTAATATCTCTACTTATAATCTCAGCTAGTAAATCAAATAGTAATTTAATAAATATAAAACAAAGCAATTTAAACTAAATTAAAATCAAATATTAAAAGCTTAGAGACTAGGTTTAGTTTCACTATTCCATTCTGATCATGAGCACTGATCAACTAAAAAGAATTGATTTCATTTAACGGTAATTGTTCTAAAATACCTAAAGACTCTCTTGAGTTCAATTAAGCACGTTAAGATTAAAGTTTAACCTACTCTCATGATTAAGAAGTTAATCAAAACTTATTAAGTTCCTTAATAATTATTTTACCACTATAGATCCCTGCCTACTGTTGTGGTTCCCCATAGAGCTCACCTACTCTCATGGTTGAGTGGTCTAAGTCCTATGAGTCTTAAGCTGGTAAATTTCCCTAACTCTCGTTGGTGAATTTACCCATAAACATGCAAACAAGCTGGCCAAGAATGAAAGCATACAATAGGTGAAACTCATAGAATTAATTGAAAATCAAATTAATAAAATACTTGTGTTCAATCACATCATAGAATAGCTACTCCTAACCTAAAACCTAAAAGGAATTTAGCCACTCATAATCGTAGCGAAGCACACAAACATGTTCAAAAGAACTAAAAGTTGAAGAAGAAAATAAAATAAAACTCTTTTAATCTTGAATTAATCTCCTTCAATCTTTGTTTGGCTCTTGTTTGTAGCTTTAAGAATGTAGAATGAATCCCCTTAAAAGCCTTCTCAATCATCCCCTTTTATAGGAAACTAATGAAAACCTAGTTGCCCTTGAATTCTTGAGTCCTTCTTGGAAAAGGAAACTTTTTTGTGCCTGACACAACTTCAACACCACTTCAACATGGGCACGCAACTTTTTAGGATAGGATTCTAGAACATCACACCAATTGAATACCTCCGATGTCTAAACCCTGTTAGGCCATTCCTTGCTCTTCATGGATTCCTTCAATAAAATCTCCAACGAAAGAGGAAAAAATAGTTAGGCATTTAAATGAAATCCCTTATTTGACTGGAATAAAATAAAAAAATAATAGAATCCTAAATAAAATTGGAAACTATAATATTTCTTAATTAAACTCAAATTCTACCCAAATTAAACCAATTATTTAACTCAAAATACATGTAAAAATTATACACATCAAATTCCCCCACACTTAAGTTTTGGTTGCCCTCAAGTAAAAATCAAATTTGAAATTTAAAGAACATGCTCAACTATAACCAAAGACTTAGCTTCTAAGACATGCAAATCGATAACACCAAGACTGAAAATTGTTTACTAAAGAAGATAATCGGAAAAAATTACATCATATATAAACAATTTACTAATCATGACCCAAGCACATAAGTCTTTGAATTCCAATGAACATAATTTAGATGAAGAGCATTTAAGTTCATAATTTTTCTTTTAAAAACAAAAATTGGTCGTGCATGCATTTTGGGCTCCATTTTACAACATCTTTTCTTTTCTATACCTTTGGCTTTGGTGAGTGCGTTATACGCTCCATCTCACCATTTTTTTTCTTTTTTTTTTCTTTGCTAAAAAATGAGTACATTTCACACTCCATCTTGTCTTGAGTTTTTGCAAAAATTAGGCAAGTGCATTTTACACTCCATCTTGCCATTTTTTTTAATTACAAACCATCATGCATTCTCTCCTAAAATCATGCTCATATTCAATCTCCAAGTTGATGCTTAGGTTATTAAAACTAAATTTTTCATACATAATGACCATGTACAACCATCTTAATTAATAAACCATTCAATAATTCGATAGTTGAACTGGAAAGCAAGCTTATACACTATTTTTCTCTAGTTGCAGTTGAGCATCAATTTTGCACAAAAACAAAACAAAAATTTTAAGGACAAGCCCAACTAAAAGTGTAGAAAAATAGAGTTGAAGGTTAATGAAAATTTTAAAAAAATTTATATTATTATTATTTTATATGTAAAAGCAATTAATTAGAATATAAACTATATAAATGCAATGTGGTTATACAATATGAAATCTAAAATACTAGAAAAAAATCATGAAATGAAGATGCACATGCAAAAATCATGTAATCAGTAGGGTAGTTCTACTCGTGATTCTTTAACTGACGTGAAGCATAAGCAACTACTCTCCAATTTTGCATCAGTACACACCTAGAACCTACTCGAGATGCATCACAATACTCTGTTTACCCTTCATTTCTCAAAGGTAAAGTCAACACAGGGGCTGAAGTCAATTTGTCCTTAAGCAACTGAAAGTGCTCCTGATATTTATCTATCCACACAAACTTAGCATTCTTCTAGGTCAACTTTGTTATAGGTGCTGCTATCTTGGAGAAATCCTTCACAAATCTCCTATAGTAACCAGCTAAACTCAAAAAACTCTTTATCTCAGTAACTGTCGTGGGCCTCGGCCATTCTATAATGACATCAATCTTCTTAGGATCCACTTGTATGCCATCTTTAGATACCACGTGGCCTAAGAATGCCACTTGATCCAACCAAAACTCACACTTTGAGAACTTGGCATACAATTGGTACTCTCTCAAAGTCTAAAGCACCATTCTCAAATGCATAGCATGCTCTGCCTCACTCTTGGAATATACCAAGATATGATTAATAAATACTATCATAAATTGGTCCAAGAATGGCCTAAGCACCCGATTCATTAAATTCATAAATGTTGCTGGGGCATTAGTTAACCCAAAGGACATCATCATAAATTCATAATGGCCAAATCTTGTCCGAAAAGTAGTCTTAGGTATATCACCACTTCTAATCCTCAATTGATGATATCCAGACCTTAAATCAATCTTATAGAAACATCGAGCTCCTTGAAGTTGATCAAACAAATCATCAATCCTTGGGAGTGGATATTTGTTCTTGATGGTAACTTTATTCAACTGTCTATAATTGATACAAAGTCGAAGGCTACCATCTTTCTTCTTCATGAATAACACTGGAGCACCCTAAGGAGATGTACTGGGGTCTAGTGAAACCCTTATCAAGAAACTCTTGTAACTGCTCTTTAAGCTTTGCTAATTTTGTAGGCGCCATTCTATAAGGTGTCATAGAGACAAGATTTGTACCAGGTACAACATCGATACATAATTTTCTCTCTCTTTCTAGTGGCAAACCTAGCAATTCTTTAAGAAAGACATCCGGAATCTCACACACTACTAGCACATTCTTAACTGCCCCTTTTTCTACCCTTGTATCTCTAACCATAGTTAAATAGCCTTGACATCCCCTTCTAAGCATCTTTCTAGCTGTGATTGCAGAAATGAGATTCTAAGGCATTAAAGTATTCTCACCTGGAATTTTGAAAATTACTTCCTTCTCTCGACAATCCAAAGTAGCATAATGTTGGGCCAATAAATCCATTCCCAAAATCACATCAAAATCTATCACATCCAATAAAACTAGATCTGCAAGAAACTCTCTACCTTCCACTAACACTGGACAAGACGGAAATACTATATCTGTCTCTAACTCATTGCTAAGTGGAGTCGCTACAGATAATGGAATTAACAACTTGGATGGTTGCCAACCCATTCTTGAAGCAAAAATAGAATGCGATGCACTAGGATAAAAAAAACTCTAGCATCAATATAACAGACTAAAAGGGTACATGCCACCACTACATTGGATGCCTGAGCATCTTGAGGAGTCAGTGTGAAAACTCTGGCCTGTCAATAGCCTATCTGCTATGATGTAGATGGATGTATAAATCCTCTGCCACCAGATCTCCCTCCAAATCTACCTCCTGAACTACGGCCCTGCTGGCCCACATACTAAGTACGACTCTGCTGAGGATACATTGGTGCATAAAACTGAGGAGCCTACTGTAATAGCTGAGCAACAGTAGTAGATGAGCTATATAGATAAGCCTATTAATAACCATAATTCGAGCATGATTTAGCAAATTTCCCAACCTGAACGCATCTGAAACATGCTCCTAACAATAAGTGACAAGGGCCTTGATGTACCCGACCATAGTTAGGGCATGCACTGGGCCCTGAGCTTGCACTACTATACCAAGAACTTTGACCACTACTACTGCCACTACTGGCTCGAGGCCCAAATCTGATAGGTCTACCATGCCTGTAATTATGTCTCCCAGATCTATGTCCCCTCAAACTTCTATACTACTGGGAGGTACCAATCTGCACACTAGCTCTGCCAATTTGAAACATTGGCTGGGAAACACCCTGAATACTAACTGCCCTATTATCTTCACTCATATAAGGGTATGAGATTGTACCATGCATTATGTACCGCCTCTCTAACTGTCTGGCCTCATCAATAACATTCTGTAAAGTGCAGCCTTCTATACGAATCCCTACATAAGTAGGTCCTAACCTAGTCACATATAATTCCACTGATGTACGCTTATCTTCCATCATATCTGTTGCATGATGGGATAACCTAAGAAATTCCTTTGTATAAACATCCACTGATCTAACTCCCATTCTGATATGCAACAACTGCCACCTGTATGCATCTCTTGTAGCAGGTGAACAGAAAAAATGCATAAAGCACCTCTTAAACTCAATCCAAGTGATGGTGTTCATGTAAGGCTATATAAACTGCATGAACCAATCTTGAGCTGATGCTAGAACTGATATCTCAACAATAAGAATCCTTTGATAATCTGTATACCCAGTCCTAGTTCTGGACTCAGTTGCATTAATAAAGTCCAATGCATCTCCAGTTGCATCAAAAGAAATCCTCCTAACTGTGGAGTATAAAAGAAGAGCATCATCATCTGTCATCTAGTAATTCCTTTGTTGAAGCATCTACTGCACCAAAGGCATAGCTTGATTAAGTGCAACTAAACCTTAGTTAATTCTTGCCATCCCAGCTACCAAAGCTGCAGGATCCAATTTTGGAGCTTCTGGCTCCACTTGCGGTTATTGCACTTGTTCTAGATTTTTCATTGCTCTAGGCCTACCCTTCCTTCTACGTGGTGGGACAGGGGAAGGAGCTTTACCCTGAAAAGATTGCTCACCATCATCAGCTGCTTCTGTAGCCAGAGCATTTTATGCTTGCCTCATTCTGAAAAGGCATAAAACTGAAAAAATTCAAAACACCACAAGGAAACTGATATAAACACAAAATTCTAGAAGCAATGATGACAACAAATGACATTTATCAACCTAATAACCGTAGTAGTCCCAAAGAAATTAACCATTAGCTCCGATACCAACATTGTCACGACCCAAACCCAAAGGGCACGTGACCGACACAGGGAATGGGAAAGCGTGTAGCTTTCAAAACCCGTAGTAAGCCTTAGAAATTTTTCAAAAATAAAACCAATCAATACTAAACAATAAAACCATAATCCACAATAAATCCACCATAATTAATACATATAACTCCACAATAAATAAAATCCATAACATAAGTTATACAGAACCATCTACTACTACTACAGTGTTTTAAAATTTAATACACAATACAAATATTAAATAGACCAACATAAAATAGCCGGAGAAGAAGAAATCTACATATATGACAGCTAGAATCAATCTGATTATAAGATCCTAGAAAAATAAATTAAGGAGAATCAGACCTCACTGAGTGAATTAATTTTATAAAATGCATGCTGGTTTTAAAATAGTTGTGAAAACCCTTTTTAAAAATAAGATAATATAAATAATTAAACTCCCTTTCCTTACTAAAATTATATTTATATAAATCCTTTCCAAAATTCACAAATCACTTTAATACGAAATTCTTTTACGAAATCATATAAATTAAAACCTTTGGTGGAAGACATGGTAAAACCCTAAACCTCAATTCTAATAGCCTTTTTGACTCTCTTAAGTCCAAGTGATTGCCGGTCTTAGAGAGTAACTTAACCAGGGTCCAGCCACAGTCAGTCTCTTACTCTAAATATTTACTGGTGCCCAGAGAGCAAACTTGACCAGGGTCCAACCAGTAATATATACCTGCCCAGAGAGACTTACTCAACTAGGGCTCAACCATAAACCTACCCAAAGAGACTTAACCAGGGCTCAAAACCAATAATCCTACCCTGAGAGACTTACTCAAGTAGGGCTCACGATCAACAAATAGTCGGCTCACAGATCATTATTGGCGCGCACATAGTCTTGGTGACACCTGTAAGCACCCAATTTCGGGATAACTAGAGCATGGATGCGACAGAGGACCCGATGATGAAAATAGACTATGAAATTAGATTTATTGGTTTAGAACTAAATTGTAAATTATTTTTAAAATTTATTGTAAATTTTATTTATTTATTTACTTTTTTAATAAATTTTCAAATGAAAAATTTAAAAGAAAAAAAAAATTTTGGGCCGAAGTTGGCCAAATAAATTCTAAAGGGGAAGAGTGGGAAGAGTGGCCACTCTTCCCCATTTTTTTCGCAAGTTTTCCTTTTTTTTTTAAAAGATTTCCCGACCGGAAATATAAATTTCTGTTCGGAAATTGAACCAACCCATTTTTTTTTTCAAAAATTTATTTATTTATTTATTTTATTTATTTATCATTTATTATTAGATTTTGATTAGGTTGTTTTGATAATTATTTTTATTTTATTAGATAAATGTGTAGATAAAATTTATTTATTTTTTTTAGATAAA